>JADWQK010002339.1:0-53993 GCA_017933935.1 Sesamia nonagrioides
ATAATTTGAATCAGGAACTGTGAATCAAATTCGAGTAAAAGATGAAAATCAGCCGTCAATATTTTCCCTATAAAAACATACAACGCATTGAAGACATTATTAGTGCTACTGTTTCCCTACTACTGATTAAAACCAACGTTATTATGGAGCGGCGACGTCATTTAAGCAGGGAAGAAATGCTCAGAGCCGTGGGAATGATAGAAGCTGGTTCCCGGCAACGTACTGTGGCTTTAGCTCTGAATACAAGTCAGAGTGTTATCAGTCGACTTTGGACACGTTACCGAAGCAATGGTACCGTGGCTGAGCGCCATGGAGGACGGTATCGCTGCACCACACGGAGACAAGACCGATACATTCAAATCTTAACTCGAAGAGCTCCAACAATAACCGCCATGATGTTAACCGTGAGGCTTCATCACTCTTCAGGGAACTTAATTAGCGACCAAACAGTCAGAAACCGCTTGCATGAAGTGAACCTTCATTCCCAAAGACCGCTACGGGTACCACCTATAGCAATGCACAATCGTAGGATTCGATATCAATGGGCTCTTGAACACAGAAATTGGGCAGAAGAACAATGGCGTTTCGTGTGCTTTTCTGATGAGTCTCGTTTTGGTATGAGACCGGATACAAGACGTATATGACACTGGAGAACCCCTGGACGCCAACAGCGATTAAAATCCTGCCAGGAAGTCCATCCTTATAGTGGTGGAACCATCATGGTATGGGCGGGTATTTGGATCGGCGGAAAAACTGAGTTGATTTGGATCAGAGGCAACCTCAACGCTCAAATTTATGCTGAAACGATTGTATCAGACGTCATCGTTCCTCTACAAGTGCAAATCGGTCCCTTATTTCAGTTAATGCATGATAATGCACGACCGCACACCCCAAGAGTTGTAAGACAGACTCTCGCCGCAGCTAACATCAATGTCCTGCCCTGGCCTGCTCAGTCGCCAGACTTGAACCCGATTGAGCATGCATGGGATATGCTACAGAGAAGAGCTCTGCCGAATATGGAGGGTATCCAGTCGCAAGAAGACCTTTTTTTGTTGTTGCAACGAACATGGGCGGCCATTCCACAGCGTGATTTGGATGAACTCATTTTGAGTATGCCAAACCGATGTTCTGTGTTGTTAGTGTTCGCGGTAGAAACACGGATTATTAATTGTTTAAGTTACCCAATAAAATTTTAGAGAAAACTGTTATTTCAGTCTTTTTTTCGAACTTTTGTGTTAGTGGTTCAAATGTCAAATATCCCTTTATTAGGAAAATGGCAATTTTTTTTATTAATGCAAAGGTGACTTGGTTTATCGTTACTGTGACAAACGAAAACACTTTATTTGATGAATCCTTAAAGAAATTCACCAAGTAGAGATAAATTTTCATGTTTGGAAAGACGTAGTCACACGTTACATATACCTACCTACCGTAGCACCTTGAGAACGTGTGACTACGCCTTTCCAAACATGAAAATTTATCTCTACTTGGTGAATATTGCATACTTCAGAATAGTATGACATTATTGTCAATTTACAACGAAGGCATCTTGGTAGAGTCTACTTTGTCCATTTACTTGCAACTACATTAGCAACTTTGTTCTGTTCAGTATTCCGAAAATCTTGTTTTATACTTTTCAGCGTCGTTTTTTGTCGTAGTTGGGTTTTAGTTTTTTTACTTTTTATTATTTGTACTATTTTGGTGTTAAAGTGTATTTGTGGCGCATAATATTAACACAGTCTAAAAATCATACAGTCGTCCGACGAAGACGTCTAGACAGAGCAATCGTGCGAGGTGTGAGGGACGAGACGCGGGTAAGCGGCACCCGAGCTGCAAACAAAACGATGTTCGTAGCTCGGTGTCTATCATTAATGACTAACACGTGTTCGTTTTTTTATTTGTTTGTTTTATAATTTGATATGAGTGTCAATTTTGAGTATAATTGGGGTACTTGTCACGAAAAAGTCATCCTTTTTGACATCCAAAATGGCGGACGTAATTTTTTTTATAATTTGATATGAGTGCCAATTTCGAGTATAATTGGGGTGCTTGTTACGAAAAAGCCCCTTTTTGAAATCCAAGATGGCGGACGCCAATTTAAATGTATATTAATATGATATGAGTCATATGGATGAGTGATGGGTGAGTGATATGGGTTGTATTCCGAGGTGGATTGGGGTGCTGCTTACGAATATGCCATCTAAATAACTTAAATCTGTCTCGAGTTGTTTCCGTAGTAAAAATAGCAAATTAATTAAATATAATACAGCTATCGATGTTGATCTGCAATAATTTCATAAATATTGTTTATTTGTGACAACCCTGGCCGATGCGTTACTGTCTAGTTGATGTCGGCATTTTACACGAGATCAAAGGCGTCGACCTACTGTATGTATTTTAAACTGCGATATTAACAAAAGTTAAAATGACGAACTAAAAACTAGGTAGTTAACATACGACATCTCTTTCGACTTATGTATCGGCGCATAGTATTATGTAGAGATATCCTATTTTACTATTTCCTAGCACGTGGATCGTAGCGCGTATAGCAATGGTTTCCCCGTATGAAGCTCCCAGTATTTCGTAGTAGCGACGCACATTTGCGTCGATGGCAGCGAATGGATCATGAATTAGTGGATGAGGTCGTTAGTAAGTATAAATAAATTGGATGTTTCATATATTGAGAGGATAAAGAGTTTCATAATTGGATGTTTCATATATTTCTTAATCTATGTAATTCTGGTAAAGATCGACTGTCATGTGGATTTTTAAGTAATTTATTATGATCCAAGGCAGTTTTAAACAATCACTCTACGGTTTTGACTCTACTGAGAGCGACATAGGCCTGTCCTTTAGCAAACAATGACTTTCCTAGATCGATAACTGCTTTATCTATAGTACAACCTTGTAATTTATGTACAGTACAACCCCAAGAAAGAATCAGCGGGGGCATTTTATGCTGAATTTTTCCAGACCCCCTCAAGCCGTCAAATTCAGTGAGGCAAGGCTCGATTCTGATAAGTCCGTTAATATCTGTTTTTATGGATGCGTCGTCAAATTGTATGAGAACAGCCCTAGGCTGTTCTCCCTGTTCCAACTGATCGCGCAGAAGAGCAGGCCATTCGAAGGTCTTCACCACTCCCATCGCTCCGTTTACCAAATCCTGGTTTACATTCAAATTTCTACGAAGCATTACTCGGGATTATGTACAAGCATAAAGTACTCGTGAAGCTCTTTCAAGTGATACCAAATACAGTATATTTATTTTAATTTTATATTATCATAGAACTTTTTGTCCGCTAGAGGGCGCAATACTAAATTTGGTGACAAGCTTTATAGCTCACTAGCAGGCGCCAGCGACTTCGTTCGCGTGGAATTAATTATGCTCCGCTCCTATTGGTCGCAGCGTGATGTTATATAGCCTAAAGCCTTCCTGGATTAATGGGCTATCCAACGCAAATAGAATTTTTCAAATCGGACAAAGTAGTTCCTGAGATTAGCGCGCACAAACAAACAAAATCTTCAGCTTTATATATTAGTATAGATAACCAACAGAATACCAAGGCCCTTCTAATGGTACTGCAGTGGTCTTATTCTGATAAGTAGTAAAGAAGCTATGAACGAAAAGATGTGAATTATATGCAATCAGCCCATGAATACAGCTAAAGTCACAAGCAAATGCTAGTAATATATATATATTCAAAATGTACAAGTAAAGCCTTTCAAATGATACCAAACACGGCATATTTATCTTAACTTTATTTTTTACTCTGTATATTTTGTCCGCTAGAGGGCGCCACATTAGATTTTGTGAAACTCCATATAGCCTATAACCAGCAGACAATTAAGACGCTTCTAATGATATGTCATTTATCGAATTCGAATAAGTAGTTTAGAAGTTACGAGGGAACAGATGAACATACATACATACATACATACATAGCCTGTCAAAATCATAACCCTCCTTTTGCTTTGCCGTAGTCGGGTAAAAATAAAAAGGTATTTTCACAAACAACAATTGTGCTAGTTTTGGCAACTTCTTGATTCGGCCGCGTAAAATGAAGCACTGCTTATCTGGGCTTATAAACCGAATGAAATTACAAGACAACACACGAAAAGTTTACACATACAATCAAATAATTTTATTCACACACTCGAATCAGAGACACGTCAGAGAGGCACATTTCGTTTCTGCTTACGCCGCCACGCGAATGTGGCGCGGTCGTCGCGACAAAGCCGAGTTGCGCGGGCCGCATTGTAATTTGTGTTAGTAGTTTGCACTAGCCCCAATAGATGGCAGTGTTATCAATAACTGATTAAAGAAGTCTTTAAGTTTGTAGTATATAAATTATTTTATTGTACTATATTATAAATTATTATATATTTTTTTGAAAATTATTAGGGTATGCAGTGCTTATCTGCCTCTATGGAGCGCACGCGCCTGCCAAAAGGCAGGATTGCAGTCAAGCGCTAGTTTATAATCATTAAAAAAAAAACTCGTTTGGGTTACACAAAGCGTGTGTCCTTTCTGTGAAAGTTATAATTATTTAATATCAAGAAAATGTAGTCTAATCTACGCTAATATTACGAGAAGGTAAAAGGTAGGTAGATTTTTCAGTGATAATCTTAGCGTTAATCCCAGTCGCATCCGAAGCTTTTTCAACTTTGGAGTCTGGGGTCTGCTTTACCAGATACCCGCTAACTGCCGATTTGGCTAAACTTCGACATTTTCCGTGAAGCGACTGCCGTCTGACCTCCACAACCCGGCGATATCGAAGCATTGCAGTTAGACCAATTGTTGAACTTTTGAGGGCTCCAATAACCCGTAACGACTGCCGTTAGATGTTCGTGTGGCACGTGCTTTCCGAGGCACGACCAGACCAGTGCAAATATTCATATCCATGAATACAAATATTTGCGCTGCACGGGGTTCGAACCCGCGCTTCCTTGCGCTATTATACAGAGTGGTGCTGACAATGCGACAATAAATTAAACATCGTGTACCTCAACACATTCTCAGTCTACCCATAAAAATCATATAAATATATCCATTAGTTTAGTCACAGGAAATCATTTTTCATTTTTCACATTTTCTACATGATGTACATGTTGATAAGGAAGTGCTTACAGGTTGATGACCGCCGCATCCAGCGGTACTAAACTTTTAATAATAATGGCGCGAAAAAACAAGTCGATACAGGACCGCGCTGTCGCCCGCTGATCGGAGGTCATTGAACCAATATTTTAGAGGATGTTCTATTCCGTTTGCAACTTTATTCGACTTATTGTTTGAAATTTTCATTTTTTTATTTTTGATGCTAGGTTTTTTTTCTATGGTTCAGGATTATTCCTACGAACCAGCATGGTCTGTGTTTTAATTTATAGTCGTATTGTCAGCACCACTCTGTATAATATATTGAGCTTAGAGAAAGCTGCGTTGTTGCCGAGTGCCAAATGATAGAATGTTTTATGATATACGGAATCGCTGGCAGAAACTAAAGGTAAGTCTAGTGCTTTATGGATTACCATAAAATATATAAGCAAACTCATCGACACTTCTAGCTCCGGTACCTCTGCATATTCCCAAATTTCCTTACAATCATAAATTTGCCGTTACCAAAATATATTCTCACCTTAATCACTTTGAAAATAACTCACAAACTTTCCAGTCTCGACCGCAAAATAAAGTTGGGAAACAGTTAATACGCTGAATACTATCTCACGAACGTATATTTTAGCTGTTAGCAAAATGTTAGCGATTTGAGCATATCCCTCTAACAGTTGATACGAACCTTATCTATGTTATTGGTTTTGTTATTGTTGAATGAGATAAGTTTTTTCATGGCGCCTACTGGATTTTAGCTAATGTGTTTTCTTGTAAAACGAAAATATTGTCTGCTGAACAGAGGTTTTGTCTATCTACTGCTAAAATAGGAATGTTGCCGAAACACAGTGCTTGGAAAACTTAAATTTTCGTTTCGTGTTGTCGTCCTATTCGAGGAAATTAAGTAACTGCCATTAAATGGCAATTGATCGCACTTTCATTTTGTCAGTTCGTCCACGTTCACTGCGTAATTTACTTGGTTGAGCAGATGAGTTTCTCAAACCAAAATCAATGGATTAGGAATTATCTTTATTCTTTTTTTGTTCTGGATGAAAAATCCTAAATTACCTCTGCCGCTTTGTGCGGAGCGGATGGACGTGTCAGACTTTTACTGACTAAAACCCACCCGTATTCCTTCACTTGTCTGCGGCAGGGCCACGGTTTCTTTTTTAACCAACCCGCAACCCTGGCCCAGGAGGCATCGGTCCTCGTGGACCCCATCACGATGTGCTGACATCTCTTTAAGGCGCGCGTGAAACACAACGCGCCGTCGACCCAGCCTTGGTCCTTATCGAACCTGGCGAGTATTCTGGCGGTTTTTTAAATCCTCAGGTTAGAATTAAGCACACACGCATTTAGAGTTCAGCTGATGTATTCTGTAAAAATTTTACTGTGAAATTTTAGGTGAAGAGAGTTAGGAATGAGCTGTCAAAATTGTACATTTTTAGAATTACTTGGAATGACAACTCACTCTACACTTTTTTTAAATATATAAGTTGTAAACTAGTCCTTGACCGCAATCCCGCCTGATGGTAAGCAGTGACGCAATCGATGATGGTAAAGCGTGCTAGTTTATTCAGAGCCTATTCACTCTAGCCTTGAAGAGACTCAAATTGTTGTCCGCCGGAAACACCGCCGCTGGAAAATTGTTCCAGACCCTCGATGTACGCGGGATAAAAGATGAGGTGAAACGTTTCGTCCAGATCGTAGTAGGGAGAACAATGTAATGGTGGATAGTTGCCGTATGACGGGCCATCGTCATCATCATCATTTCAGCCGAAAGACGTCCATTTCTGAACATAGGCCTCCCCCAAGGTTCTCCACGACGACCGGTCCTACGCCTCCCGCATCCAGCGGTTTCCCGCGACCTGTAAACAAAAATTGTACCCAATTATTGAAACTATTCATTTAATTTAACATCTTTTGCGAAATATTTAGAGGAGACTATGGTGTCCGCAGTAACACCTAGTTATCAATACTAATATTATAAATGGAAAAGTATATGTTTCTGTTTGTTTGCATGTCGTTCACCTCAAAACGGAGCGACCAATTGACGTGATTTTTAAGTGGCGATAGTTGCAAGGGATGGATAGTGACAAAGGCAACTTTTTGTCCCTTTCTATTTTCCCACTTGTTTCCAAAATGGTAGGTGAAAGTGTCTTTAATACACATGGAGCAAATAAAAATAATACATTCTGCAATTTTTAAGTAGTATGCTTAAAACGGTATGCGGACTATTTGCAATTAACAAAAAATCGAAAAATCGGTACACAGACTCTTTGGTATCAACGAAAAATACCTGTCTCATTTTTTAGAAAAGCTGCGCCCAGCCCCTAAAAACGAACCGTGTTACATCGAATTTATCGCGAGCTAAGCCGCGGGCAAAAGCTAATCTATAGGGACGTAAGGCTTTCCTGCATCCAGGGCTCCTGGAGGAGGACGTGGAAAAATAATCACAGCTGCTCAGGAGGATCGCTCAGGTTAAGCTACGCTAGCCGCAGATGGTCTGTGGATGGTGTACCACTATTACATACGGAGACCCTTTTGTACCTCGGAAATCATGTTAAGAGGGAACTCTAGTGGTGCTTTCTCTCTACAAACGTATTCCGCTGTTTTCTGCGTGGAAATTGCTTTTAGAGCCATTTTTTTCTTTCTACAATTTTACACCGTAATTATACGTGCCCCTATCATTTGACTTTTCCGAAACGTAATTAATAAAAGAAATACGATACTACAAAATCGCGAGAAATAACCCATTTTTACATTTTACTCAGATGACTATTAGACAAACGTGATAAGTTTTTGACAAAAAGAAAATAATAGAAGCATAGGTATACTTTTCCTCTAAATTTTGATATAAAAATAATTGAGATCTGTCGTGTTTTGAAAAAGAAAACAGCGGAATACGAAACGTATTTTGGTCAACGTTTTTGTAGGTAAAATCAGCCTGAGCTGCAACTGTCGATTTCACAGTTTACCGGGAGAGGTTGGAAGCAGCGCGACGGCAATAGTTTCTTCAAATACCTATTTTCTAATTTTCTCGGCACTAGAATCCCCTCTTAAGCTGTTAGCCCACTGACATTCGTTAGGGGTCGTTAGAAGTTCAAAAGTCTGACCACCAGTCTTACCAAGGGCATTGTATTACTCGGTACGGGGTGTGGAGGTCAGATCATAAGCATCTCTCCATGTAACACACTAGTATTCAGCTGAATCTAGTTGGACTGAAAACCGACTCCAAGCTAGTCGTGATAAGGCTAGGCTAAAAAAATATTCTTAAAAGTTTTTTTTACGTACCTTGCTTAACTTTTGTTTTGGGTGGGAAATCGTCAAATGACCTCTCCCGCTCTGGGCGAAGCGGAAGGGCGTGTCAGACTTTTACTGACTAAAACCCACCCGAGTTCCTTCACTTGCATGTAGGCCAGGACCACGGCTTTTGTAAACAATTCGCAACCCTGACCCAAACTTGCTTAATTTGTTATTTCGATAAATGACAACTAGTATTTATTTAAGGATAACCGATAAAAACCTGAAGGTCGCGGGGAGCCGATGGATACGGGCAGCACACCGGTCATCGTGAAAAGCCTTGGCGGAGGCCTTTGTCCAGCAGTGGACCTCTATAGGTTGAAGAAGAAGATAAAAACCTGAATGTAAATATAAATCTATACTAATATATAAAGCTGAAGAGTTTGTTTGTTTGAACGCGCTAATCTCAGGAACTACGGCTCTGATTTAAAAAAAAATCTATTTGCGCTGGATAGCCCCATAATCCAGGAAGGCTTTAGGCTATATAACATCACGCTGCGATAAATAGGAGCGGAGCATATCGAAATCTGCGCGGGTGAAACCGCTTGGCGCAGCTAGTCAAAAATACAATGTAAAACAGACAACAACCCCCTCCCTCCCCTCTTACATAAAGGAGGCTTGTGTATCAGCTGTGGGAGCATTGATTGATTATGCATATTATGCAAATATAACACAACAATCAGAACCAACGCGATTAACAAAAACCTTCCATATGCAACAAACTGAAAATGAACATCAAAAAAAATCCTATCGAGAAATATTTTTATACTATCACATGTTATCATTTCTATTTCCTTTTTCTCCTTTTCCTGACGAAGTTACCAACATTCTGGCATGTACTGAGTTTTATATTCCTGTCTCCACCGATGAAATATACCTGCGGGGGAACAAGAAACTCCACAGAAGACCAGTGTCCTTGTGAAGAACCAGTATGGGACAGAAGTGTATTCACGGAGACGATGCAGACTAAATACGGGATTCTGTGCGACAAGAAATGGCTTGTCAGTTTTTCTCAAAGCATGCTGTATGTTGGGACGTTGATTGGTGCCTTATTATTCGGATTTGTCTCTGATAGGTAAGGTTCTTATTTTAAGTAATGCATTAGCTATGCCTCGCGGTTTCACTCGCATAACTTCATTCTCAATATTTACTTCCAATGACTACAAAATAATTGTAGTAAAACTTTCTATATTTTGTAAAAAAAAAAAAGCTTTCATTTTATTAACATCGTCGGGAGTCTATCAGAAAAAGCGTCTCTCAAAATTAATTTTAAAATATTGATCAACGTTCACACACGTTTCCAATTAATTACGTAAATCACCAGCCTGAGTGTTTACATTGTGATCTGAAAATGAACTGGAGTTATAAACTGTTTCATATGAGATTTTCAAGTGATGGCAGCAGATAATTTTAAATAGTCTGGCTGATATCTCTAGGTTATAAAAACACCAAGGCGTGGTGTAATACAGCTATTAGAAAGTGTATAGAGCACAAACCACTTTTGTAAAAAAGATACAGAATAGAATAGCTGATAATTGTCAATGAAGAATTTATAAAGGGATCTAGAGGTCAAAGCCCATTTTTTTTTTTTTTGTTGGTGTGGTATATAATCAAATGACTTGTCCCGCTCTGGGCAGAGCGGAAGGGCGTGTCAGACTTTTACTGACTAAAACCCACCCGTGTTTCTTCACTTGCCTGTGCGATGGCCAGGGCCACGGTTTCTTGTTTAACCAGCCCGCAATCCTGACCTAGGAGGCATCGGTCTTCGTGGACCCCGTCACGACGTGCTGACATCTCTTTGAGGCGCGCGTGAAACACGACGCGCCGTCGACTCGGGCCTGGTCCTTACCGAGCGGCGAGCTGCCCACTGCTCACCGCCCGCAGGCCCGCGCCTACGGTGGCTGGGAGTTTAGTGTCATCTCCCGACCAGGGCGTCTCCTGCGGCGGCTAGTGGCGTGAGGTCGCTGGGATTCCCGTTGCCTCACGCGCTCCGCCTCCTCCTTTGCCAGCATCACTGCTTCGCAGAAGGAGGTGACGGCCTGCCATGCACTCTCGCTCCGGACCATGGCCTGGACCAGGGTCGGACGCGAGAGATCGCCGCCGATCGCCGCTACGAGGACACGGCGGTGCTCTACCCAAGCCGGGCAAACCTCCACCGTAATCTCCACCGTGTCCTCAGGGCGATCCACACAATGGTGACACCCTGGCGTTTCCTCCCGCCTTATACAAAACAGGCACCTCCCGAAACAACCATGTCCGGTGAGGACCTGCGTCAGGCGGAAGGTGAGGGCGTCACTCCCACATGTGGGCGAGGACTTTGGCCTCCAGATCCCATGGCGGTAATGCGGCAAGGAGGCTCGAAGCCTCAGCGAAGACCGTGCGGTATCCCCGGGTCAGCTGAACGGCCATGACCCTCGGGGACGCGGTCAGGCATCGGGCTGGTCGCTTCCTTAACGGAGGCCAAAGCCCTCGCCCACATATTTGGGGGTCGCGAGAGGAGGCAAAACGCCGGGGGCATAACTCCGCTGCCGCGAGAAATCGTGGTACGGCGGACAGAGCTCCGGTGGGATCTCATGGCGACATGGAGAGTGCGAATGTCGCAACCCAGTGCTGGGCACGCCACAATAGCGGCGGTAAGTCCCCTCTTTGAGGAGTGGCTAGAGAGGCGCCACGGCGCCCTCACCTTGCGCCTGACGCAGGTCCTCTTCGAACACGGTTGTTTCGGGAGATTCCATGCATGTTGCATGGCAGGCCGTCACTTCTTTCTGCGAAGCAGTAATGCTGGCAAATGAGAAGGCAGAGCGCGTGAAGCAGCGGGAATCCCAGCGCTCTCACGCCACTAGCCGTCGCAGGAGACACCCTGGTCGGGAGACAACATCGAACTCGCGACCACTGTAGGCGCGGGCCTGTGGGCGGTGAGCAGCGGGCAGCTCGCCGCCCGGTAAGGACCAAGCCCGAGTCGATGGCGCGTCGTGTTTCACGCACGCTTCAAAGAGATTTGAGCACATCATGACAGGGTTCGCGAAGACTGATGCCTCCTCAGTCAGGGTTGCGGGTTGTTTAAAAAAGAAACCATGGCCCTGGCGCACAAGCAAGTGAAGAAACACGGGTGGGTTTTCGTTAATAAAAATCTGTCACGCCCTTTAGCTCTGCCCAGAGCGGGAGAGGTCATTTGATGATTTCTCATCCAAAAAGAAGTGAAAATAAACTACCAAATATGCTTCTTACACTTATTTCCATTTACAGATCCGGCCGCCTACTCACATTTTCTCTAAGCTGCCTAACCATCGCTATAGCAGGATGTCTGGTCTCTGTCATGCCAACATCTGCTTCCTACATATTCATGCGCTGTATCGAAGGCATTGGGTTAGGTGGCTCCATCGTCACTGGCTACGTCCTTTGCGTGGAATATTGCGGAATCAGATATAGAGAAATGGTGTCAGCCCTGTTCCATATACCGATGAACGTGAGCCATATGTCACTGGCTGGAATGTCATATCTGATGAGAGACTGTGACATTTTCCAACTGGCGCTGTCGATTCCAATGTTCTTGTGTGTTATGCTGTGGTGTCTAGGCTTAGAGTCACCGAAATGGTTGCTGGATCGTGGTGATGTTGCAAAGGCGACGGTCGTGATGGAGAAAATTGAACGGTTGTAAGTATCTTCTTCTTCTTCTCAACCTATAGAAGTGCACTGCTGGACAAAGACCTCCCCCAAGGCTTTCATTCCATTGGGGGGCATTGCCATAATCCTCACGCTTGGCAGGTGGGTTGGGGATCGCAGTAATTTGTTATTCCACAATAATAATAAATATTAGGTGAGAGTTCCTTTTGAGGATTTGGGTTGGTACTATTCTATACTCGGTACCTCACGGCACAAGTATCAGTTATGTTTAAATAAGTATTTAACTAGAAAGTATCACCATGTAGGTTTTCGCCTACATGGGATTTTTTTAGCATGGTCTTGGTTTCACACAAATGTCATTTCGACCCATTGCGTAGAATGCTACGTGATGGAACCAAACAACAAAGGCTTTTGCATATCTATGATCAAAAGAATAACTACGCTTGAATTTTTTTCAGTAACGGTCATCCAACAGACACAATAAAAACTGAAATGGAAGAGTATTATGTAGCACAGTCCTCTCAAAAACACAGCAAACTAAGTTTCTGGCAAATCTTCCGTCATAAGAAGCTCACGATATACCTTGCATGTATGTCCGTCAACTACTTCGTTTGTGGCATGGGGTACTACGGCGTGTCCCAGTACATCGGTAACATGAGTGGAGACATTCATGTAAACGTCGCCGTATCAGGAGCATTGCTCATACCAGGAAGCATCGCCGCTGCAATCTTACTCCAATTTCTCGGAAGAAGATGCTTTTTAATGACAACGAACTTTCTGTCAGGGATATCAATGCTCATAGTTATGATTATCCCTGATCACGCTAATTGGGCGAAGGTACTGGTCGCATGTCTCTGCAATACTTTCTTTTTCATGTCGTTTATTATTGTTTTCTTGTATAGTGTCGAGTTATTCCCGACTGCTATAAGGAATTCTGTCTTGGGATTTTTATCAGTATTGTCGAGAGTAGGTCAGATAATTGCACCACCCATCAATGTTTTGCCCAAAGAAATCTCAGAGAGCATATTTGGGGTAATGGCTATAATTGGTGGATTATTATGTTACCCATTGCCAGAAACGAAGAATGTAGAGCTGCCGTCGACTTTGGAAGATTCCAAGGGTCTCCCCCGAATAAAATCTCAGCTTGAGCAGAAAACTGTGCAAGTAAACTAGAGAAAGAATAAAAAAATTATATCTTAGAATACAAACCGTTTCTTGGTTTTGTATCAATTTATTTTACTGAGTACCTGTCATATTATCATGAAATAATTTATATTAAGACGTGATGTATCTATTTTATGACGTTTGTAATAATAAATTATTATGTCTGCTTAAATAAATCAGCAATTAAAATTACTTTTACGAAATACCTTATTGAACTCGCCAACCCGGTACACCGAAAAGGAAGCAATCACGAAACGCAAAGACATTACAAACACTTCCCCAGATTCGCAATTTACAATAAAACAAAGGAAGTCCGCTATACTGATATTTTCAATAAGCTATACACAGGATAATGAAAAAAGTTTTTATAACCGACAATGCGGGGTAGCTAAGTGGGATAAAGTATGATGTTTTTAACTTGTCCAATATGTAAGAATATTGTTTTATAGCTGGGATGTGAGAGGATTTTGTACTTTTTCCTTAGTCTAGATTCATTTTGTTGGGTTCGTTTCGTTATTCTCAACGTTAGGACTGAATCTTTTCTTAGGATTGAATGCTAATCTAGTTAGTATATCAACTTCAGACGGCTTAGAATTTACTGCAAGATGTATACCGAAATACATATGGAATTATGGATGAATGCTATGGTTTTATTAATTTGAAAAAATGGTAGCCCAGTGGAGAACAGCGGTAAGTTCGAATCGAGATAAACACTTTACATGATACCATACACAATGATATTGGAAGGGCTTTTTAATTATATCTATATTTGTTCGGAAGAAATAAAAAAGAACACCGCATGCGGTAGGCTACTACGATTCTAGGCGCGAAGAATTACGTAAGAGATTTATGTGATATTGACCTCTCTCGCTCTGGGCGCAGCGGAAGGGCGTATCAGACTTTTACTGACTAAAACCCACCCGTGTCTCTTCACTTACCTGTACACCAGCGCCACGGTTTCTCTTTGAACCAAAACGCAACCCTAATCCAGGCATCGGTCTTTGTGGACTTCGTCACGATGTGCTGACATCTCTTTGAGGCGCGGGTAAAACACAACACGCCGTCGATCACGGCCTAGTGCTTACCGGGTAAGCCCGCGCCTACGGTGGCCGGGAGTCCGACGTTGGCTCCCGACCTGGGCGTCTCCTGCGGCGGCTAGAGGCATGGCGGCTTTGAGATTTCTGCTCTCTCACGCGTTCCTCCTCCTCCTTTGCAAGCTTCACTGCTCTCTCCGGACCATGAGTTGAAATCCCTTCAATACCATTATTGGTATCTTCCAAAGAAGCCATGCACTTGGTTTGTATATACACTTTCCGCTCGTTAAACGATGTACATTTTTGAATTTCAGCCATCTCCCCGAGAATTCCCTAACCAAAAATTACAAATCACAATCAGATAAACTAATACATTCAACAAGTAATACATAAACTTCGTCACAATTCCAATTGCCTGCACATTAGCCAAATCACTGACCTTTGATCCAGCTTAACAGTTAAGCCTAGTAAATCTTAACCCGTGCTATTGTAAATCAATTTGAACCATTATAATGGCGGTGGATGAGCCATAATCCCGTATGAGAGTATTACGGTTTGCCCGGGGTGAGCAGTAAATTAAGCGAGATGACCCCGAGTGCTAACGTACGACTGGGTGCCCCGCCTACGAACATTAGCTGCAGTGGATTTGGGCATTTTGTGATAGTTCCAGTGTATTGTCTTTGTTTTTGGGCCGAGGTCGAATTATATGCCAGTCTATTCTACAAATAGCGAGAGAGAGTAGCGGTGGCGTAGTAGTATCGGCCTCAACTTACAAGTTGTAGGTCGTAAGGTCGAATCCCATCAGTTGCTTTACTTTGTGTAAATTATTTCATCACCAATATTATTTTTTCAACGCGCGATTAGTGCCCGGTCGGCATATGGATGGCAGGCGCGTAGTGTAAATAAAACATTAAATATTGTTTTATTACCGAAAAGCAATAAAAAATTACGATTGAAAATAAAACTGGGGTCCTTAATAGCCATTTCGGTCACGTATTGTTTTAGAAATTTATTTATTTTTAAAGAGACCTCTTTAGATGTAATTACTAGGTCGTTAGGAGATTCTGAAACGAGACCAGAATTCTAAAGCATAGAAGAAATTGCGTCCCTGTTTAAAGTTAACCACTTACTATGCATTAATAGACTCTGTTACATGCCAGGTAACTTATTTATTTTTGATTGGGTTTTTAAGTCAGTAATATCCTTTACAAGAACCTGATACTGTTTAGTCAATGTTGTGAAAGGGAACATACATTTTTGGTGTTCGTGTACAACTCAGCGCAACTTCTTTTATTATAAAAAAAACCGTTGACTCGCTCTGTGAATTTCTCCTGTATCGTGGGTATGTTTAAAAACATATAAACTCTCACACACAAACAGCCAGACTCGTAATAACTACTTGTAGGTCATACAAATATTTGTTCCGTGCAGGAATCGAATCCGCGACACGCGGCGCAGCAGTAAATTGCTTACATAGCAACTGCGCTAATCGTGCTGTCGAATCTGAAAGCCTCACGAAGGTGTATACACACTGGACATCGAGAAAATTCAAGTTTTATAACAGCTATCTGCACTTAAATTTTATGGTTATTAGCTGGACACATATCCCACTATGGTGGGGTACCTGTGATGTATAGATATTCCAATTAAAATGTGCGCCTGCGACACCCGTCGGTGGAGAGCATTACGTTGCCGGCAGTCCCAGCGAATGGACGTACCGCACCGCACTAAGTGATTGATTTCTGTGTTTTATTTCTAAACCACCCGACTCAAACGTAAGACATAACAGTTTCAAAGTTTGAAGAAATGTTAGTCTGATAGTTTGCTTAACAAAACATGAAGTCAAAATGACCTCCGCACTGCTACCGACGACGTGGATGATGTGGCAAACTTGTGAGCCAACAAGGTCTAACATACTCGTGCAGTCGTGCCAACTGTACAAGAAGAAGAAGAAAGATGATTTATTTCATCGTCATGATCATCATCATTTCAGCCGAAAGACGTCCACTGCTGGACATAGGCCTTCCCCAAGGATCTCCACGATAACCGGTCCTGTGCCTCCCGCATCCAGCGGGTTCCCGCGACCTTCACTAGTCCGTCGGTCCACCTTGTCGCGGGCTTACCCACGCTGCGTCTTTCGGTGCGTGGTAGCCACTCGAAAACCTTCATGATTATTAGAACAATAATTTATTTATTTTACCCAAAATTACAAAAATGATGACGACATCATACAAACCAATTAATATTTGGAATTTTATTTGTTTTTTGTATTTGTGTGTATTCCGCTGAGACATGGTGTGTGTACCGCCACCTCATACGTACTTTAGATCGTTTTTACCTTAAATGTCTCCGATCCATTATGAAGATCAAATGGTCTGACAGAGTGCGAAATACTGAAGTCCTGCGACGAGCCAACGTTAGTGGCAGTGATGCTTATGCGGTGGTGCGGACACGTATCACGTATGGCGGACGAAAGAGTGGCGAAGCGCATCTTCTTCTCTGAGCTGAAGGAGGGCAAGCAAAAGCATGGCGGACAACTCCTCCGGTTCAAGGACATAAATTGTCTTAAAACGACACATGAAGAGATGCAATATAGAACCCTCTGAATGGGAGCGTTTGGCAGCAAAGCGGTCAGAATGGCTCAGAATGGTGTACGGACAAGTACGCGAGTTTGAGGAGCAGCGCAAAGTTGACCTCGATACCAAACGCGACCAATTAAAGGTCCGCCCATCTGCTGCCATCACATACAACTACGTCGACGGCGTGCTTACGTGCCCTCACTGGGCACGAAGTTTCGCCGCCAAGATAGGCTACATAAGCCATCTTCGGGCGTACGAGCGCCAAATATAGGATGCATTACATATATCTATAGGATGCATTTTGGGGAGTATGCGAGGGAATTGCATTGTTCCACCATCGGACGACCCGTCGTACGGCGAGTTTTCACCCTTACGTTGTTTACACCACTGCGATCCGGACGAAGCGTTTCGCCTCCTCATTTATACCGCGTACATCGAGGGACTGAAACAATTTTGCCAGCGGTGGTGTTTCCGTCGGACTACAATTTTAGTGTCTTCAAGGCTAGAGTGAATAGGTTCCTAATAAACTAGTGCGCTTTACCTTCAACGATTGCGTCATTGCTTACCATCAGCCGAGACCGCGGTCAAGCGCTAGTTTATAATTAAAAAAAAACTGTCGGCTAGGAAGTGCTCGCCGTGGCCGAAATCGGTCGGGAACATCATCATCATCATCATCATACCTGTGTACCGATGTATTGTGTTTCCTTTTGTCTGTGCTAAATAAATGTATGTTCTTTTTACCCGACTACGGCAAAGCAAAAGGAGGGTTATGATTTTGACAGGCTATGTATCTATGTATGTATGTTCATCTGTTCCCTCGTAACTTCTAAACTACTTATCAGAATTCGACAAATGACATATCATTAGAAGCGTCTTAATTGTCCGCTGGTTATAGGCTATATGGGGTTTCACAAAATCTAATGTGGCGCCCTCTAGCGGACAAAACATACAGAGTAAAAAAATAAAATTAAGATAAATATGGCGTGTTTGGTATCATTTGAAAGCTCTTTACTTGTACATTTTGAATATAAATATATATGTATATATATATATATTGCTAGCATTTGCTCGTGACTTTACCTGTATTCATGGGCTGGTTGCATATAATTCACATCTTTTCGTTCATAGCTTTTTTATTCCTTATCAGAATAAGATCACTGTAGTACCATTAGAAAGGCCTTGATATTCTGTTAGTTATGAGCTATAAAGCTTGTCACCAAATTTAGTATTGCGCCCTCTAGCGGACAAAAAGTTCTATGTGAATATAAAATTAAAATAAATATACCGTGTTTAGACGTGAAAGAGCTTCACGAGTACTTTATGCTTGTACATAATTACAAGAATGCTTTAATGATGTTAAATATGAGCGATAAGAATAAAGCCCGGATCACGGGAACTGTGAATCACTTTATGCAATGTAGAGCAGTGTGAACATTAATAGAATATGTAATGCACTAATGAAAACGACATAAGCTGGGAGTAACTCCACGCGGTGAAGACGGAAACAGTTTGATAACTGGCTAAAACTCCCACAAAAATGTCCTCTGCACTATATGCCTTCGGGCTTATGTTGTTATATGTGCGTGTAGATGTAATATGTCAAGTACCTAGTTTTTAGTTCATCAATTTAACTTTTTGTAATATTATGCGCCACAAATACACTTTAACACCAAAATAGTACAAATAATAAAAAGTAAAAACTAAAACCCAACTACGACAAAAAACGACGCTGAAAAAGTATAAAACAAATTTTCAGAATACTGAACCTAACAAAGTTGCTAATGTAGTTGCAAGTAAATGGACACAGTAGACTCTACCAAGATGCCTTGTCGTCGTCAAGGTGCTACGGTAGGTAGGTATATGTAACGTGTGACTACGCCTTTCCAAACATGAAAATTTATCTCTACATATTGAATATTACATACTTCAGAATAGTATTGTATGACATTATTGTCAATTTACAACGAAGGCATCTTGGTAGAGTCTACTGTGTCCATTTACTTGCAACTACATTAGCAACTTTGTTAGGTTCAGTATTCTGAAAATCTTGTTTTATACTTTTTCAGCGTCGTTTTTTGTCGTAGTTGGGTTTTAGTTTTTACTTTTTATAATTTTAGTAACCAAATATTGACAACATTTCAAAACTGACACGAAATAAAATAATATACCATTTCTTTATTTTTGTATCCCGAGTTCAATTTTTTTTTTTCATATTTTTTACTTTGATGAAAAAAAATAAAATTAAAAACGTGTGATGACGTCACTTGTACGATAATACGTATGAAGTAGTTAGCCTCGTCTAAGTATTCTATTTTTTTTTTATGAAAGAATGTGCCAAAATATGTCACTTCAATATATATCAATGTCTGATATCGGCTAATAATAGCTATGTGGATTTGTAAATAACAAAATTTTCGCACTTTATTGACAGCAAACACAAGATTATGTGTTAACGAGTTTGACAAGGTGACAACAACAATACAATTGACATCTAGACACCAGAGGCCCTAGTCTGCTATTAGATTTTTTTTTTAAATAATTATTAACTAGTGCTTGACTGCAATCCCGCCTGATGGTAAGCAGTGATGCAATCGTTAATGGTAAAGCGCACCAGCTTATTAAGCCTATTCACTTAAAAAACTTAGGAATAGGAAGGATGACGGTAGTTGAGCGAGGTGATGCAATGGTAAACCCAAGACCAACACGACCAAACGATGCTGCGCTAGAGGGAGATTGATCTGGAGACTCTCCACGATCAAACTCCCGACACAACAACATTTGGTGCATCGTACCCGCCACACATCGCAACACAACTGCTCAGACCTGTCCTCCGTACGGTTTCACCAGACATCATGCCGGAACATGACGAATCGCTTGGCGGCAAGACTTAATCTGGTGGGTGGTAACTTCTGCCGGCAGCCGATGTTATGGCCTACCACCGAGAAAAAATAGTGTCAGAATGGTCGATCAGTGATCTCATAATGATCGATTTTGACAAGTTACGTAATCTACTAACAAAATGGCGTCATTAGAACTTTCCAGAGGCCAATCACTGATATTCCACTTCATATTAATAAATGTTCAAATTTAGTAATAGTTTTTAGAAAATCATTTCTACTTACGTGTTTTATATTAATGCCAATACGGCAAAGTCCTTCTATCACCATTCCATTACGAGACGACTGAGATAATTGATCGATTATTATGAATTTAGCAGATTAAGAAATTTTAAGCGCAATGACAATGGAATCGTGTTGGAATGCCAAATTTATAAAAAATAGCACACTATAAGGGCCCCTGTTTTTTTACGAGTCACAGCGAAGCAAAGGTTTTATCACTAGTCCACCGTAAGTTTGGCGCTTATGTCTTTTTAGATTACACTGAATTTAAACTTTGAAACTCACTTCACAATATCTTTTTAAATGAATTCTTTTACATGCGATAGATTCTTTTTCTGATTTTTCTCATAATGGTTACAATCATTCGCATCACCTTATTTCGGCTTGATGTTGAGTTCTGGAACAGCCTGTATAAAGAAATATATTAGAAATAAATTCAGGTTAACAAAATGAAATGTTGTCAATTGTGATATGAGAAACTTAAGCTCTCCTATTTGATTAAACTTCAGTTTCCAAATTAAAAAGACACTTTAATCTACAATATGTAGTGCCACAATAAATAAATAAGAAAGTATTTTAGCGAGTCATTCTGGACTTAAAATGGAAAGTGAACGCAGATTGCTTCCTCCCACACTGTCTCTTGGGTCAGCTTAAAGAAATTGGGTTACTTGGAGAAATGGCCTCACAATCTGTCAGAATTTTTATTCAATTTTATAGGTAAGTTTACTTTGTTTACCGAGAAAATGCAAATGACAAGTTGTATCGATACTGATCAGTAATCAAAATGCGTAACACCGCCAATGTCTATACCTATTGCTAATCCATGCTTCATTTATATGTTCGAAACCTTTTTTTTTTTTTTTTTGTAGTGTGGCACTAGTTATTACTTTGTGCCAATTTCAAGTAAAATAAAAATCTTCAAAAGTTCTTCTTTCTTTCTTTTTTGGCTTCGCACGTATTGTGCATTTAGCCAATGTCTTATCGAAATTATTCATGTCGAAAAAGATGGCCGCGTGAACCGTCTTACTGGGGAGGTTTGAGACAAAGTCATGATGTGACCACTATGCTGCGATATTTCACTATTCTTTATGAATTATTTACTAAATGCAGCTTTTACTACATAAATAACGCACTTTTATTTAGTAAACAACACTATAAATATTTTTAAAAGTCCATTGAAAAATGAGCGTGACACGCAGCTTGACTTTTCCGTCAAAAAACCCCGTTGGAAAACTTTGTGTGTATCAACAACGTATGTACGGACGACAGCAGATCAAGCTACCTGAAACTGTCAAAATATATTCCTAATCAACCTTGACCCTTAGTGCTTTAGAGATTTTTTTCTTGGTGGTAGGCCATAACATGGCTGCCGGCAGAAGTTACCACCCACCAGACAAAGCCTTGCCGCCAAGCGATTCGTCGTGTTTCCTGCATGATGTCTGGTAAAGCCGTACGGAGGATGGGTCTGAGCAGTTGTGTTGCGATGTGTGCCGGGTACGATGCGTCAAATGTTGTTGTGTCGGGAGTTTGGTCGTGGAGGGTTTCCACATCTATCTCTCTCTGGCGTAGCATCGTTGGTCGTGTTGTTGGGTTTAACGTTGCACCACCTCGCTCAACTGCAGTCTTCCTTCCTATTCACTAAGTTTTTTTAAGTGATTGGGCTTAATAAACAAGCGCGCTTTACCATCAAAGATTGCATCACTGCTAACCATCAGGCGGGATTGCAGTCCAACGCTAGTTTACCTATATTATTAAAAAAAAAACCTGAAAATCTAGTAAAGAAGACAGATTGTAGTAGCTTGACGTGTTGTCGTCTGTACATAATGCATGTTAAATTGTCAAAATAAAAGCCATTGTTATGCTTTTGTGCACAGTATGTTACATTATTACATAATTACCCCTTCTTCTTCTTCTTCAGCCTATAGAGGTCCACTACTGGAAAAAGGCCACCCCAAGGCTTTCCACGGTGACCGGTCTTGTGCTGCCCGCATCCATCGGCTTCCCGCGACCTTCACCAGGTGACCGGTCCACCTTGTTGGGAGCCACCCTAAGCTGCGTCTTCCGGTACGTGGCCGCCACTCCAGAACCTTACTACCCCGTCGGTCTTCGGTTCTAGGAGCAATGTGCCCCGCCCATATTATATAATGATATATAATTACCCTGCTATCCCTAAAATTAAAGCACGCTGCATGTAAGTTGCCTGTCTATATTCTTTATTGCCATACATATTATTGGAATCAATTGTAACAGCACATACCTACTTAGGACCCATTAACTTAATCGAATTTTATTCCGTGGTGCTTGGCAATCTGGGCTTCTCCCAGTTGCAATAATGTCCCTTTGTGCCGATTGGCCTAGTTCTGTTCTGTCTCCTGCTTGTTATGGAGGGAAGTGGAGAAAAAATATATTTTTTCTTATTCTTTTCTGATTAATTTCGTTGCGGGACCCAAGACAGTTGAATCGTTTCTCCGGGACTCGTCGAGCTTCATTGCTCGGCGTTTTTCTGGCGGTCTCCACTGTTGATTCTGGCTTTCAGGAGTTGCAAGGGGTGGGATAATGTGTGGAGGGGTTTTGTCTATATTCTTTAATGTCCTATGACAAGTCCAGCAAGGTAACTGTTCATTTTGACAGTTCAACCACATTCATTGCTTATTTACATTGTTATGCAGACACAATTTTGAACAAATGGAGCAATGGACTCGCAATACCTATGCTTCATAATGATTCTAATTGATAGTAATACTATGCTTTTACTGTGCTTTTTGTGTGGACGCCCTTGGGCGAGATGGAGCGACGACATCAAAAAGGTGGCTGGTAGTGGCTGGCGGAGAACTGCTCAGGATCGAGCTTGTTGGCGTGCCATGAAGGCCTATTGTTACAGCTTCCGCTTCCTGCTCATCTATGAAGCTATACTTAGTTCGAGCTATACATAATTATTTATATATTGATCGTAGTTGCGTAATTATTTATGTTAATTTAAATTTATTATGATTACTTTAAATTACTTGGGAGGATTTTATAACCTTAGTTTATTTTAAAATCACACTTGGAAGTACACTTCCGGTCTTTCGGCCATTAATTTATTAATTTTAGAATTATTGATGCAACTTCCGATTACCGCCAACTCTTATTATAAAATTATACCGAACATTAGTCTTCCCGCCCATCGGATATAATATATTATTAAATCAAGCATTGTTCAAATAAATAAATATAAATTACTTTCGATATTTTAGGTTAATCCAAATATCTGTACACAATTATTGACAATTACTAGCGTTATTATTAACTTTTTCTTAATTTTATTCAATACCTGTTAATTTCCGTTTCCGTTGTCTATTAATTTTGTGACTATTCGTTAGTGTTTTGACTCGATGGTATATAAAAGCTACTGTCGGTAGACACGGTACTGTTGATCATTAATTAAACAGACTTACTTGTACTGGATACTACGTCGTTATTATTTTCCCCGCTTCTGAAGCATGTTCTAGACTATGTCCAGCAGTGGACGAGTAGGGGCTGATGATGATGATGACTGTGTTTTTCAATTAGGGTGCGAGTTAGCTCTATACCTAATCTGGAAAAGCAACTAACCCGTGGCGAAGCACGATCATGGTGACAAACAAATATGTATATACTGTATTGCAAATTATTCCATTCGCACGATGTACGCGGTATAAAAGACGAGGCGAAATAACCTGAGACGCGAGTCTATTTCCACTTAGATACGCTGTTGGTTTAAAAGAACTTAACTTGTGCTTAACTTTCTTGCTTTTTCTGTTGAGGATTTGTTGTGTCACTTCCTCTTCCCAGTAAAACCACTAGAATTGGTTAAGGAAAGAAGCGTTTTGGGGAACTGTCTTTTGTAATTTTGACGTTTGAAACATGCTGTTTCTCAGCTTAATTTGAATATGATAACATGAAATTGTGATCACATATTTGGTGGACCAACAGTGAAAATAGCAAGCCAATTATCTCTGATGACAAACAAGAACAGACATTAAGAAGTATCAACTAAAGTCGCTTTTAGTCTGTATGACCGCGTTGTTCTTCTCTGCGGTTTAATACGGTTTTTATCGTTATTTATAAAATTTAGACCAGTATCTTAGTTTTCGTAGAATCTGTCAAAAATAACACAATCTTTTATATATTTTTGACATTGATTGTAGCTGGGCTGACATAGCGAATAGATTTTGAACGTTTTTAATTACAGTAATATGCCTTTTTTGGTATGGATGGGAAATCATTAAATGACCTCTGCCGCTCTGGGCGCAGCTGAAGGCCATGTCAGACTTTTAATGATTAAAACCCACCCGTGCTCAAACACTTGCCTGTACGCCAAGGCCACGGTTTCTCTTTTAACCAACCCGCAACCCTGACCCAGGATACATCGGTCTTCTTGGACCCCGTCACGATGTGCTGACATCACTTTGCGGCGCGCGTGAAATACAACGCGACGTCCGTCGACCAGGGCCTGGTCCTTACCTGCTGCTCACTGCTCGCCGCCCGCAAGTCCGCGCCTACGTTGGCCGGAAGTTCGATGTTGTCTCCCGATCTGGGCGTCACACAGTCATATGGTTTTTGTGAATAACATGTGTCTATGGTCCCCCACTACGTACACTTATTCTATACAAGTAATCAAGCAGTGTGTTTTAATGACAAAATAACAGTTTTTTAATGAAATACATATGAACAAGAAACTCTTTTTTAATGTAGTCTCTCCCTCTGTTTATTCCGATATGTCTCCGAAACGGCTGACCTGTTTTTTTAATTTCCAGTGGTAAATAATTGGTGTTATGAGTTATGAGTTTCAACAGCTACTTTTTATTTATAAAAAGAGAGAAGTTACAATGCTTTAATACCACACGAAGTCCAGGGCAGTAGCTAAACTTACGCATGATAAATATTATAAATTTCCAAGTTTTCTCAAGCCAACGCTAGAATACCATAAAAGCCCCATGGCTTTCTCTAATCTACTTGTACACAATGTAGTGCAAGGACTCATGTCAAAAAGGTAAACCACGCTGTGGCCGACATTCTTTAGACATAAGCTAACAGTTCGCGAGATACAGTAGTTCAGTATTTACTCGCATAGTAATTTAGCGCGGTGTGCGAATAAGTTCCTACATTATAAAGTTACAACAAAGGAACAAGTTTGCAAGGAACTTGCTGTTGCCCGCGACATCATCGCGAATACGATCCAGGCATCAATTATTACTTATACACTAGATAGGTACACAGTGTCGAACAAAACTCTTATCAAAAATGGGGAGAAGTATTAAGCAGTCTAAAATAAATATACATTTAAAATCAGCCTTAAGTGCAGTGTATAAAGCTCTTATCACTAAGCAATACAAAAAGCCATTATTTTTTACGACCGGTCTGTACTACATCAAACTAAATTCAACCTTACACGCATGCATTAAAGTCAGAATTATAAAGTAAGTACTAAATGAAAGAAGCACCCAAGTGCTGTGTTGTGCATTTGTTCAGTTCAACCTGTAACGCCACACCGTCTTTGCCGCTCACAGCGCGCCACGGCGCCACCATGGCTAGCCGATATCACAGCCGATCAGATCGCGCCACTCCAGCCAGCCAATCACAGCCAAGCCGAGCCACCAGCCAGCCACGCCACTGCCGCCAAACTACCGGACGCCTCCGGTGGGGGAAATGCCATAAAAGCCTTGCGAGCCACTTGACGCCATTATTATCGCTGCGATCACCCGACCAAGCTCTGTTCTTCTGATAACTCTGCTCGATTGTATATTGATTGAAACTTTTATTAAATCAGTATTATTATAATTAAAATAGTTTATTCATTTGTGCCCTTCTGTTTCATCTCAGAAGTGGGCTGAATAAAAAAAAGTTATGAAGCGTAATCGTTCCGATACAACGAGGGTAGGACGTAAGGCAAGTAGGCGTGAATCTCTATGTGAAGAAGAATCATCTCAAACAAGCGGCGATGAAGATAACGTCACATCAGCAGACGCACCTCCAACCAGAAAAATCCTTGCGACTTAAAAACCGATACACAAAAAACCATGCGTGAGTTAAACGAAGAAATACCCTCCATCAACAAGAAAAGAGTGCCTACTGCCCGGACATCCCATCATCCAAGTTAACTTGCTGGGCGTGATGAAGACAACAACGTCGTCACTACGCTACAACATTATGAACTGCGAGTCAACCTATTCGATTCCTGCTACCCAGCTACGGGACCTTCGGGTATATCAAGATAATCAACAATAGCGCTGAAAACATCAACTGGGAGCCTGCCGATGTATTGACCACAGCAGACAGCTGCATCATTTCACCACTACCGGACGTTCAGATCCACGTTGGAGCTTGTGACGATATATCGGAAGCCGTTGGTCAGAGTCGCTGACTTCACGCGAGCCATAATGATGACATCAGGCAGTCTTCTCTGACGTTGGAACTGCTGCGCTGCATAAGCATCAATAATCCTGTAACTTGAGTCCTATACCTGGTATAATTATAATCCTGTCTGTACTTCAAACATACGGAGCCCCAGAACCTCTACCTGCTGTGCGAACATGTAGAAGTTATTCGTAAGTAAAGAATTATCTGAAGTGAGTATGGTCCTTAAAAATTCTTTTCATGTTTATGTAAACCAAATGAAATAGGGTAATATAAAAAAAAAAAATCGTATGTTACGATCTCCATGGGTACGATGATTCAAATAACGAATAACGTCAATGTAAAACCCTATAGCTTAAAAATAACACTTATAAAGGGACAGTATCTATTAATATCGATTGTATTTTCAATTTGCAACTCTGTGATATTTTGTGTAGATTGTGTATAATATTGTGTGTGGGTGGCTAGGACTACACTCTGGTAGTATAAAAATATAGTACAGTGTAGCTGGACTTATCGTGTGTTTGGTCAGAGCTACTCTCTGATAGTACGGGATTTGTTTGCTACATTAATTGCATAGTAAAGAAAGGAGGTTTTGAAAAATAAAGTTCAACCGTCTCTTAATAATTAAATTCACAAAACAACCGGAAAGAACTTCTAATGTACTGACGACTCCCACAAAGCTACTACAATCGGTCAGATTTCTTTATTAGATTTTCAACTTTATCTCTAAAGCACAAAGGCTCGAGGTTGCTTGACCTGCTGCCATCCGTACATTTAAAAACAAGTTAATACGACTGGCCAGTTAGAAACCAAGGTACCCTCTTATGTACTGATTATCTACTTTTTGACAAATTATTTTGCAGATCTGCTTAGGTATGCAACAAGTATAGTCTCAGACCGGTGATAGTTTTGTTTTTCATTTTATAATTTTGGTTATAACGTATTTGTTTTATGTTGTAAGTATTACTAAGGCGTAGTTATTATTAAATATATTTAAATACATGTTCAGTTATGGTTATGTTTTCATGGCTTATAAGTAGTAGTCGTATTTTATACTTTATAAGTTTACTTAATATTTCATACTGGCTTTCCGCCCGCGGCTTCGCCCGCGTGTAGTTCGGTAATATCGCGCTTTTTAGATTTCCCTCGGGAACATCAAATTTTTCTTTCTCAGGGCCTAAAGATTATCTGTGCCAAATTTCATCAAAATCGGTTGAGAGGTTTAAGCGGGAAAGCGTAACAGACAGACAGACAGACAGACAGATAGACAGACAGAGTTACTTTCGCATTTATAATATTAGTATGGATTGTGTTGTTAGGGTTATGTATAACTCACATTCTGCATAACATAATCCTTTACTTTTGTTTTATAAATATTCATACTCTTGCACTCCTTGATTTCATTTGGCAGTTTGTTATATAATTGGATAAAGGATTTAAATTTTTGTGTGAATCATGGCAACGAACAATCTAATAGTTTTCAACAATTAAGTGTTTGTGTACAAAACACATACTTGCTTTATATGACCCCGCATGCGTGCAGATCGGGTATTCACTACGCTGTTAGATATTTTACTAGGGTAACTAGTAAGGAAGAAAGCGCGTATCATATTTACAACTTTAAACGCTCACTGTGGTCGAATCATTGCGTCGATTTAGGGTGTACATCGTAGGTAAACATGTAGATGCTTAAAGTAGTAACCAAGTTGATACTGTGAGTGTCAATCGCCTTGCAAGTGTCCGACTGGTTCTATACGGCTCAGTACCAGGATGACAAGTTAAAGCGAATCATTTATCAGCTTAAAGATAGATCAGCGGCTACCGAGATAACCAACAATTATGTGTTTATTAATGATAGGTTGCATAGAAAAACATTGTATGGTAATCGCCTCGTAGTGCCAGCTTTAGCGCGATGGAGACTGGTCCAAATGCGCCAAGATGATGTAGGGCATTTGGGTATCCAAAAATGTATGGATATAATAAAAAAGATTTTTGGAAAATCAAATCAAAGCATTTATTTCAAATAAACCAGTTACAGGCACTTTTGGAATGCCTCCCTTCATTAAGCCTATGGTAAGGGGGAACATGGAAAGAAACAAGGCAAATTGTTCCCTATTTCCAAACCCACAGAGCTTATGGTTATGGTGCATGTTGACCATTTAGGTCCCTTTTGCAAAACTGTAAAAGGTCATCAGTATATGTTAGTTCTGACAGATGCTTTTTCTAAATTTGTTATTGCGGAGCCCACTCGAACAGTCTATTCGGTAGAAATCATTAGGACACTTAAATAAATCAATATTTAGCTTATTTGGATACCCTGATAAACTTGAGTGATCATGGGAAGGCGTTCACGAGTAGATATTTTAAAAATTTTTCAACTGACAGACAATTCAGGCATATCTTGATCTGTGTTGCATGCCCACGAGCCAATGGGCAAGTGGAACGCACCAACAGAACTATATTGAATGCGTTGCGTGCCACTGATCCTAGCGAAGCCGCAAATAATTGGACCAACAGCTTACCTGACATTCTCTGGGGTATCAACAATACTATAAATGCAAGTACATCCTATAGGCCCTATGATTTAATGTTTGCCAAAAGTTCTAGGCCACGTTGTGATATTACCAGTGCCAGAGCCAGTGAAGGTTAGACGCAACAAAGCTAGTGCTCAGTTAAGGATAGCAAGTGATAGGATGAAACGCAACTTTGTTAAGAAACGAAAAACAAGCCATGTCTATAAAAAGGGTGATTTAGTTCTTTGGCGGCAAACACCGACAAGCTGTGCCACAAAAGTTAACACTAAGCTAGACGACATTTACTCAGGTCCATATGTTGTAATCAAGGTGGTGGGCAATGACAGATATAGAATCCGTAGTATTAAGGGACTCACAAAGCCTTTATAGCCCTGGTTGCAGCTGATTCCTTAAGGCCTTATTGGAGTACAATGCCTATATCTGACAGTGCCAGTAGTTTCGATGATCAACTTGAAACTGAAGACCTCATTGATCTACTTGAAAGTTAACGCAGCCTTCTCCCGTTGCGGGAGCAATCTTGTTTCAGGACGGCCGACTGTAACGCCACACCGTCTTTGCCGCTCACAGCGCGCCACGGCGCCACCATGGCTAGCCGATATCACAGCCGATCAGATCGCGCCACTCCAGCCAGCCAATCACAGCCAAGCCGAGCCACCAGCCAGCCACGCCACTGCCGCCAAACTACCGGACGCCTCCGGTGGGGGAAATGCCATAAAAGCCTTGAGAGCCACTTGTCGCCATTATTATCACTGCGATCACCCGACCAAGCTCTGTTCTTCTGATAACTCTGCTCGATTGTATATTGATTGAAACTTTTATTAAATCAGTATTATTATAATTAAAATAGTTTATTCATTTGTGCCCTTCTGTTTCAAACCATTTTTTACGCTGATTGTGAATCTAGTGTATAAGTAATCGATGGATCCAGTAAAGTAGCCAAAACCTCCAGGTCATGGTCTACCTACTTCCATCATCATCATCATCATCCCAGCGTTAATCCCAGTCGCATCCGAAGCCTTTTTCAGCTTTGGAGTCTGGGGTCCGCTTTACCAGTCCAACTGCTGATATGGCTAAACTTCGACATTTTCCGTGAAGCGACTGCCGTCTGACCTCCACAACCCGAAGGCGACATCGAAGCATTACAGTTAGACCAATTGTTGGTTTTTGAGGGCTCCAACAACCCATAACGACTGCCACTAGATGTTCGTATAGCAACCGGGACCAACGTCCCGGGTCCGTCCGTCTACCTACTTACATATGTGTCACATTTACTGACAGGGTAATTGCGTAACACACCATAGGTAGTAATGGTTTCATTTTGACAGTTCAACAACATTCATTGCATTAGTTACGTTGCTAAGCAGATACATTTTTCGAACATATGAAACAATGAATTAGCAATATGCTTCAAAATGATTTTAATTGATAGAGTGTGTTACACAATTAAGGTGCGGTTCGTTATACAACATTTACTAGCGATCCGCCCCGGCTTCGCATGTAGTAGTATTAATAAAATCAATTACATTTGCCACCACCATGCGCACCGTGTACTTCTAGCATTTTGAAAGCTAATTTCAATCGGTTTTCAAAGCCTGGAGCACAGGCGTAGAGTAGCCAGCCTTTCGGTGTTTTATAGGATGCATTTTGGTGAGTGTGCGAGGGAATTGCCCAATTTAATTCCCCCATCTCCGTTCTACTATCGGACGACCCGTCGTACGGCGAATTTCCACCCTTACGTTGTAATTACCGCGTACATCGAGGGACTGGAACAATTTGCCAGCAGCAGTGTTTCCGTCGGACTACAATTTGAGTGTTTCAAGACTAGAATGAAAAGGCTCTAAATAAAATAGCGCGCTTTACCATCAACGATTGCATCACTGCTTACCATCAGTCGGAATTGCAATCAAGCAATTAGTTTATAAATTATAAAAAAAATGACAGTTTTTGAGGTTATATTTTCTTGCAAATAGTTGACATTCGAAAAACATTTTAATATGCAAGAGACAGCTTGTCTACGAAAACAAATGTCTCTATGTAAGTAAAAACACGCTCAGGAAACACGGATTAAACATTCAAGTAAAACACGACTAAATTAACAATAAATCCGAGTTGGTTTACTGTATCAACTTTACTGGATTCAAGATAAACGTACCAAGGCGGGTGATGTACATTATTATGAAACCACGACATGTGGCCCGAACTGACGGCATGTCAGACCAATGTCATGCCAGACCCTTGGACCACCAAACAGATAGAAAAAGAAGGTTTGCTTTTACCTACCAATATCTCGAAGAATCTTTCTTAGTAAATAATAATAATAATAATAATAAAGCTTTATTTATTTCCACATTCCACATTTTGCTTAATACCTAATATGTATCTATACAATATGTAAAAAAACCCTGTCCGATCCGTGAAGGTATTGTTAGGTATCGATAACTGATTCTACTAATGCCCACAAAGACAGGCTTAACAAAAAAAAAAAAAATTACCTTAAAGAAATAAATATTACTTCGCAAAAAGAGGTAACTTAATACATGTGCGGTAAGCAACCTCTTCCGCGGGCGGCGAAGGGCAGGGCACGCGGCACCTGTGATGTGGTCGCGTCGCTATTCGCTTATAATAATACCGGCGTTGTCACTTTAAAATTACCAAATTTCAGGGAAATATGTAATTAATTCCCGGGAAAAAAGGATTATTTCAAAATTCATTAGCATTGTTACTATGATGATTATGTAAAATTTTATATTATATTCGGTCAAGTGTTTACCTAACCTTTATTATCCTTATGGGTCGGACAGGGTTTTCTTTACATATTGTATATATAGTTTTTATTTTTTTTCTTCTTTTCATCGTGGTTTATATGGACCCCCTTCGGGTAAAAGCCTCCTCCAAGGACTTCCATTGATCTCTATTTCTAGCCATGGATAACCAGTTTTCTCCTGCTACTTTTAGTAGGTCATCTGTCCATCTAGCGGCTGGGCGGCCTCTAGCCCTATGACCTTTAGGACTTTGCCATTTCACAGCTGTCGTCTGCTTTCACAGCTGATGGTCCATCTGTCGTCTTCGTAACGGGCTACGTGGCCCGCCCATCTCCATTTCATTTCTTAGTAAATAGTAGTTATAAAATGTGGTTTGGTGGTGTGAAAGGTTTAAGTGCATGTGTGTGTGTGGTACGTGATGTTTAACATTTCAAAATCATAAAATCATCGGGCTACATGAAATGTGTGTTATCTCAACACAACATTAAATTGGCTTAGTTCCAATAACTTTTGGTTAGCGAGAGTTATTCAGGCAGATAATTTTATACATGAACTTCCTTAAATGACTAAGCGTTATACGCATGCGACATTCACTCGCCTTTTAGGTATATCTTATTGTATACAAGTGTACTAATGAGTGCTTGTATTTATTCTGTACATTTTATTCGGTTCTTTTTTTGCCCTAGGGTAAAAATAGAACCCTATCACTAAAGACTTCACTGTCCGTACCATAGATGTAGGATTTCATTGTATATCTATGGTCCGTACCTATATTTGTCAACAGACTGTTTCTAATGAACCGTATTAGCTAGACAGTTACAATTTTCACAGATAATTTATTTCTATTTTCACCTTGACAATAAATACTTAAACAGTTTTTTTTTTTTTCTATAGAGATAATGCTAGTTAGTTGTGATTCAGTTGTCATTGACATGGTTTTCGAGGTCGGTAATAATAATTATAAAAAAAATTCAAGATGGTCCCAACAAAAAAGAAATAGTTTTTGGAATGGAGTTCCTTGACGTTGAAGTTCCTTAGTAGTTGACTGGTAAAAACTTCACGTATTATCCACCCTCTATGCAACATTCTATTATACATGTGTCATCATCATCTCAGCGTTAATCTCAGTAGCATCCAAAGCTTTTTCAGATTTGGTGTCTGGGGTCCGCTTTACCAGTCTAACTGCTGATTTTGGCTAAACTTCGATATTTTCCGTGAAGCGAAGCATTGCAGCTAAACCAACTGTTGGACTTTTGACGGCTCCACCAACCCGTAACGACTGCCATTTTCAGATGTTCGTATACCAAACGTTACCAACGTCATAACGTGTTTTCCGAGGCACGACCCGATCAGTGCAAATATTCATATTCAAGCTTACAAATATTTGCACTGCGCGGGAATCAAACCCGCGCTTCCGCAGCGGCCGCGTTTGCTACCGCTAGGCCACGGAGGGTGTAGCGTTTGTCTAATCAATTGTCAAATCTGGTGTCAATTGGCCCAGACGCAAACTAAATTCATCATCAGCAACCTTTTTATCGTCCCACTGCTGGGCACAGGTCTACTCTCATAGAAGGATTGAGCTAAACTAATATTCTACACGTGTATTTATCACTAATAATTATCATGATTCTAGCATATGAGCCTTGTGGACCACACACACTTTAGTTATCCGTCCGCCATTTGCGAAGCGTGTACCAAGTATGGGTGTCTGAACAACCTAGCCTTCTGTAACTATTCTGTATAGTGTACTAGGCCCAGGAATGTAATATTCAGAAATACCCTTTGTATGTAGTAAATCTTCACTAAGTATTCGCTAAGTATTAATGTGACGTGTAAAGCCCGTTTGTTAGGCGCACTCAAACACTGACAAATTTCACAGTTTTATATGATATCAAATGGTAAGATTGATAGGCCCACCGACAACAAAAAGGAGTACCCTTGGTACTACTAGTAGAGCTACGCGGTCGGACCACGGGTAAAAACCGTTAAAGTATATCATGTACGGGGTTACTGGAAAAGGCCTAGCCCACATACTTCCCGGAATTGGGTTGTATCCTAAAAAATAATTTAATGCCCATCAGCTGTATTTATAAAAAATATTAAACACGTATTTTTTATTCTTTCTTTCATTTTGTCGCATGACGTCACGCCGTGGTACAAAATATACCACGGCGTGACATAATTAGCCCCCACTCCGTAACTTTAATACGCATCGCAGTAGTTTTTGATAATTTCGACAAAATAAAAAATACGGGTCTTATTTTTTTTTTAATATCTAGATAAAAAAGACATTTCTTTTTTATTTTCATACCTTGGACACATCCCTATTGTAAGCGCAACCTCGAAGCAGCCCAAAAAGTAAATAGTAATATTTAATATGATTTGTCGCTAGGGTCCCATTGATACCATGTTATGGAACACGACGATAGATGAATAACGTATATAGACGATAAACGACTTCTATGTATTCGCTCAGAAAAATCTTTGTCTATGTATACTTATTCCTTTTTTTTTGAGTCAACTGTATCTACGGAGTAATCTGTACCTAATCAAAGTTTATATTTCTCCTTCTTTATTCCGTGTCTCTAGTTCTGTGTGCTATAGACCATTATTTTTTGTTTAGGTAAGCGAAACCCGAAAAACGTGTCCAGTATTTTTAAGTAAAGAATGTATATACAAAATTTCATGATATCATGAAAAACTACAAAGTTATGAGCTTGTTATCCTACTTGATTCATCATCATCATCATCATCATCTCAGCGTTAATCCCAGTCGCATCCGAAGCTTTTCAGCTTTTTGAGTCTGGGGTTCACATTACCAGTCTAACTTGATTGTCCCAATAAAAATATAGTCCACGCTCCGTTCAAGCGGGCGAGCCGGGTGCATTGACCTGTGGCGTCAGCTGAGCTCGGACATGCGCCCGCGTAACCTGCGTAGCGCCCTCAGCAACCACACCGCAACAACTTCTAAATGTATTTGTGAAAAAATATAACATGGTGTAATAATTATTGGAATCTATTCAGTTGCTTATTCTGAACAAACTGTATTCAGGTTTGGCATAAACAAAAATTACGTTGTATATAATTTCCCTATAACCTTTTTTTGTTACAAATTCTTATATGACGTTAAAAGGAAAGATGTATCATCTAAACAATTATGTTTTAAATAATTATTTTATTAAAACCAGTCACTATCATAAATACATAGCATTACAATACAAACTAGCTCTATGAGATCGCCGAATTAATCTAACACATTCCATTGTATGTATATTACTAATTTACATTTAACAAATCGCTGGAGCCATTTTGTTCATATCACGTTATTAACAAAGAAATATTCTGAATTCATTGGATCCTATATGCCCATATAATAATTTCAGTACCTTTCGCCTCTTAAAATTGTTTGTCCCAAAATCATTACCATTATAACGTTTGAAAATTAAATAACTTTATTGTTCAAAAATACAAAATTTTGTTTTATGTCAAAAAAATATTCTGTCATAATATCGATTTACATATAATATACAAATTGAATCTCCCGCATGATGCAAGTCGTCGAGATGTGTTCTTTGTATTGTATCATCATCATCAACTTTTTTATAATCCCACTTCTGGGCACAGGTCTCCTCTCATACAGAGAAAGATTGAGCGTAATGACCACGCTTGCTCATTGCGGGTTGGCGATTTCAGACTTATAAAGTCCAGGTTTCCTCAAGATGTTTTTCCTTCACCTTCAGTCATTTGTGTCCAAGATATACTTAGAAAGTAGTACATATAACTTTAGAAAAGTTACATTGGTACTTGCCTGACCTGGTATCGAACCCGCGCACTCACTACTTGAGAGGCTGATGTTTTAACCACTAGGCCACCACGATTGTATTATATAGGTTTAATATGTAAATATTATTCCGAATATTCATTTATAATAAAAAAAATCTGCTAAAGATTGGGTTCTTCGTTCTACGTTATCAAATCATATTCATGTAGTCTTGTATGTTCTATCGCTAGAGTGTAATTTAGAACCTCCGTGAGTGCGGAGAAGCAGTGTCGGCGGGGGGGTTGCTGAGGAGCAGGAGAGGTATGAGGTAACCACATTTGAGGATAACAAGCTTCCCGAAGGAGCGGTGGCGAGCGAAAGCCATCTACGAAAATTAGTACAAGTTCCCGACCGTGTAGACCCATCAAGCCGTGACCGAAATCATGCTACTTGTTGCATTCTTATTGCATAATTACTTTGAAGTCCATGATAAAAGGTACATTGCTTTTGTATCTTTGCTATTATTTTTTTGTATCAGTTCGATTTGGTAAAGTTAATAACAGTTGCAATACAAAATCATATTTCAACATCGGACTTTTATTGAAAACGATAGTAGTAAAAAATAGAAGTAATTTGAACATTATTGATTGTAATATTTATGACAAGTAATTTAGAGCATGAGTGATTTAAATTGTATGGCATACGATATTATGTGACATTAAATTCGGGGAAGCTATCATTGACAAATGATAATTGGGACAAAAAAAATATAGCACTTTAGATTATGGACACAAATAGAGAACCATTCAAATTATGATGATGATGAGGAAAATAGGTAGGTACATAAAAATTATCTTAATATTTATAATACTTCTGTAGGTGTTTTTCACCTATTCCTAAACACAAAATTTCACCTTAATCGATATAGGGTGAAATTTTGTATACAGTATGTTAACTAACAGAGGGCGTTCCCGTTAACCCGAAATAGTATAGCATACATACATGCTAAAAAAAATATTTCCATTCGAAAACAAAATGTTTTAAAATTTTTTCCAATATGAAAATATTCAATAAACATTTTAAATTGACATGTAAAAGAAACACACTGTACACGCGAACATGAAAGACGGCAACGTCGCAATTTATTTATACATGACGACTACTATTTTGATTTAAAACAGGAGGTTTCAAATTTATTTCCAATTAGAATTTTTTTTTATTCGGATTTTTTTATGCTTATTTTTCTATGCTGATATTTTTATTTTAATCTATTAATGATATATATTAACGAGTTTAAGGGAACGCCCTCTGTTATTTAACGTACTGTATATTCCAATGGGTTCCTGGATGATTTCAAAATACAATTAGGGACCCAGCAGGTGGCGCTGCTATCGTTATATGATGACACAGTCGGGCAGGACGACCTCTGCTGGATCCACTTTTATATACATATGTATTATAACATCAATTGCGAACCTCCTCCTTTTTTGAAGTCGGTAAACAATACACTCGAGCCGACATTAAGAAATCAAAACGGCTTATAATATGTTAACAATTGATGAGTTAGCATTTGCGAATTATTTCCGAAAATTTACAGAAATTACTTTATGGAAAAATAACTTTCTACAGAATTGAGGTCTGTTAAAACTACACTCCAGCCGTCATTAAGAAATCAAAACGACTTATAATATGTTAACAATTGATGAATTAGCATTTGCGAATTTCTTCCTTAAATTTACAGAAATTAGTTTATGGAAAAATAACTTTCTACAGAATTGAAGTTCAGTTTACTCTACAAAATAAAATATTTTTATAACTTTCAGTACTAGGTAGTCACTCTAAAATTAACCTAATTGTCATTTATATTTTTAAAGTGAATCTTTTATTACATCGTCTCAACTTTTTCTACTGTGTGTTGCATGTCGCGTGACGGTCGGCCACGGAGTAAGGATAAGGCGCTCATCAGAGCAGCCAAGGCCAATATGGCGTCGCCTAGTTCTTTTAGAAAAATAAATAAAAAGTTTCACTTTTACTGTGATTTCATAAAACCCCACAATCCTTTTTTTGTTTAATTTGACATATAGTGGGAATACATTTCACTATAAGTATGTAAATACAACGCCACATACGTACTACGCATCACAACGACATCATCAACGTGATGATCAACAAAATGGCTCCAGAACAATAATACTAAATTGACACGAATCATTATCGTCTAGTCTACGGTGATAAGACCACTTTCCCGGACCACTTGCTCCGTCGACACCGGATTTAAGAACACTGGAAATAGAAACAATAAAATTAATAAACATCATAACATCATATCTTCTGCTGTAAAAAAGCAATAAGGAATTAGCTAAGATCCCTAACATATGAAGAAACAGAAAACCTTCTGATCAGGGTGAGGTAACATGCTGGATATCCTAACCAAACTGACCTTACACCACACACTCACACAAACCACACACGCACACTCACCATACATACAGTATGTTAAATAACAGAGGGCGTTCCCTTAAACTCGTTAATATATATCATTAATAGATTAAAATAAAAATATCAGCATAGAAAAATAAGCATAAAAAAATCCGAATAAAAAAAAATTCTAATTGGAAATAAATTTGAAACCTCCTGTTTTAAATCAAAATAGTAGTCGTCATGTATAAATAAATTGCGACGTTGCCGTCTTTCATGTTCGCGTGTACAGTGTGTTTCTTTTACATGTCAATTTAAATTTTTATTGAATATTTTCATATTGGAAAAAATTTTAAAACATTTTGTTTTCGAATGGAAATATTTTTTTTAGCATGTATGTATGCTATACTATTTCGGGTTAACGGGAACGCCCTCTGTTAGTTAACATACTGTATAACACACGCCACACACTACATATTATACTCGTACACCGCCACGAATACATTATGCATTCTTTACGTATCTAGAGCTGCTTATTTATTTTTTTGTTATTATTTTAATTTTTTTTTTTCGTATTTGTTTTTCATTTTATTTTCTGTAATATTTAGCTTCATCACTTCCATTGTTAATATAGCACATAAGTACTACCTATTGTAACTTACTGGAGCTGCCTCGATTTATGTATGACACAATGTTTGGATGAAATAAATATTTTTGTATTTTAAATATTTTTATATTTTCTTTTTTCTGCCAGTGACTTCGGTCACAGAACCTTGTGCTTCTTCTTCAGCTTATAGAGGTCCACTGCTGGAAAAACGCCTCGCCCCAAGGCTTTCATTATGTTGGGGGGGTTTGCCATAATCCCCACTCTTGGCAGGCAGGTTGGGGATCGCAGTAGTTTTGATATTCCACAGGCGAAGCGTTGCTGCCCGCTTCCCTGGTGAGTTCCCTTAGTTTCCTCTTACGACACCCACGGGAGGATATGCGACGGTACTATTCTAAGCCCCGTACCACACGGGGCAATGCTCATGTTTGGCTTCTAGACGGTCAAGATTTAGGGTAGCGCATATAAAAACCTTTTTTAAAAATTCAACTGATAGTTCTAAAGATTCCACACAGGACACAGGCCTCCTCCAGATGAGTGATTACGCCGTAATCTATCACGCTGGCCCAGTGCGGGTCGATATATTATATTACATGTCTTAGATTTTTTTGGGTTTATGACATGCCGGTTTCCTTACGGTGTTTTCCTTCACCGTTTTGAGAGCAGTGGTGATGAAAAAATTTAGACAAAGTAAAGCGCCTGATGGGGTACGAACCTATAACTTTTAAGTCGCTGCCGATACCACTAGGCCACCGCTGTTCTAGAGATTAGACCGTTCAAACAACAAAAAGACAATCATCATCTAATTTGTATACAAACTAGCACTTTATATAAGTTTACACAATGTTTCTAAAGAGGGCGGCAGAAGCACCCCTTTCTAGTTATGTTTAACTTTAATATAAATAAGGGTGAGCTTATTTCCATTACCTAAACAGGCCCGTATTTAAACGGGTCCTTGCTGAGAAGGAAGTTACTAAAAAGTCCAATATAATCCTCCGTGATCTGGAAATCGAACCCTCTTGATCAGCACTATTGTAGCTAATCTACATTTGCGACGTATTCGCCAAAAATGTAAACAAACAAGAGTTCATGGAAAATTAACTTTAATTCCTACAGTATAAAGTATAGTTTACGCTACAACTTCAAACATTTTCATTATCTCTTCGAAAGTGTTAGTACGTCACTCTGAAATCAACTGTTAAAAAAAGTTGTAAAAGATTGCTCTTTGCGATAAGACCGTCCATTGTGTCACCTTTTGTAAAATCTCTAAATTTGTGTTCTGTAATTTAAATGGTGTACATAATACAGAGTATTCATACATTTGATATTTGTTTAACTTGAACTCACATAATTTGAAACATGGAATGGAATTACTTTAGGTTAACATTAAGCAGTTTAAGGCTAGTCCTATGAAGTTGATCCGAACATTCAACCACCCCATCACCTCCTCACCCAAGGATGTACAGCACTCTGTTTGACCCGTCAATTGTTCGAAAAAGAAACAATGGCTCCTCGCGCACAGACTAATGAAAGAACACATGTGGGTTTCAGTCAAATATAAATGTGACACTGCCTTCCGCTCCGCCCAGAGCGAGAGAGATCGTTTGGTGATCCTCAAAAAAAGATGGGTGTACAGTACCGCGCACTCTACCTAAGTTCGAACTACATACACAGCACCTTCATCCCATTGAGATACTCAGAAACTAAAAAACGCTGCCTGTTACTACGAACCTTACGTAGGTACACTAGATTCGTTTACTTTTATACATGTATGGGCCAAGCATTTCAAACATTTAGCCTTAAGCCTACGGTCCGTAGTTACATATACAACGTGTAATAAAAAGGGTATATACATACCAAGGGCATGGCATCTTTAGATGATGTCAAACGATATCGGAAGGGTTTCAACTCAAAATAAAATACTCAAGAAATTGGTACCAAATTTTCGGTTTCGTGTGTTTCTTAAAATCAAATCATAACAAACGCGGCAGCACACTACATACGTTAATAACTACTCGTTACCCGTCACGTTACTTGCTAAAATCCGATAAATGTCTTCAATATCTCTGTGCGACTAGTATGATAGTAGCCTATCACAGGCGGTGTTTTTCCTCATAACTTCCTAACATAAAGAGATAGGATTAAAAAACCCTTCCAGTATCGTTTGATATCATGTAAAGATGCCATGCCTTTGTTATGTATATACCCTTTATGTTACACGTTGTATAACACGTCACGCATTTTCAACAAAAAAGTTCACAATCACAAAAATACTATGCTTAATTGAAAAATATCATAAAAATTTACTCAACTGAGGACGAAAAAGCAAGCTTACTTGTGTTACCACTACAAAACATATGACAAAAAAATGCCTACTTTTAAGGAAGCACTTCTTTATTATAAAATACCCTTACGAACAAAAAATCTACAATCATACAATGCATTTAAGGCATTTAAGTATGTCTTCAAGAAAAATAAATGTGCTGGGTGGCTCTGATTTTATTGTACACTAGCAGCCGCCAGCGTCTTCGTTCGCGTGGAATTAATTATGCTCCGCTCCTATTGGTCACAGCGTGATGTTATATAACCTAAAGCCTTTCTGGATTAATGCGCTATCCAACGCAAAAAGAATTTTTCAAATCGGACCAGTAGTTCCTGAAATTAGCGCGCACAAACAAACAAACAAACTCTGCAGCTTTATATATTAGTATAAAAGTATAAATGACTATTTGTCTGTTCGTAAAATTTGCATTTGACAGTTGTGTTGACGGACCAACTTCTTTTGGATGAGCCTATATCATTGTGCGTAACACACTATCGGTACCTAGCAATGGCTTTCATGGAGACAGTTCCACAACATTCATTGCGTTATTCGCAATGTAGAGCAAACACATTTTTCCAGCGTTTGGAGCAAAGGATTAGAAATACGCTTCAAAATATTCTAATTGATAGTATGAAATGCTTTCTTCTTCTTCTTCAGCATATAGAGGTCCACTGCTGGACAAAGGCCTCCCCCAAGGCTTTCCACGATGACTGGTCTTGTGCTGCCCGCATCCATAGGCTTCCCGCCACCTTCACCAGGTCATCGGTCCACCGTGTTAGGGGCCTCTCTACGCTGTGTCTTCCGGTACGTGACCGCCACTCCAGAACCTTGCTGCCCCATCGGCCATCGGTTCTACGAGCAATGTGCCCTGCCCACTGCCACTTGATTTTAACGACTCGAAGAGCTATGTCGGTGACTTTGGTTCTTCTGCGGATCTCCTCGTTTCTGATTCTATCACGCAGAGAAACTCCGAGCATAGCTCTTTCCATTGCCCTTTGTGTGACTTTGAGCCTTCGTATGAGGCCCATGATTGTAAGATGGGTATGCAATACGGAATTCGGGTGCTGATCCCCAGGTCACTCACGCATGCCGGTTGCACGAGTGTGCGGTCATCAAAATCAGTATATTATAGCCCTTACTCACTGACTTATACGAACAGAACACCAGCACATCAAATTTACTAGAATCTACCAAAGGTCTTTAATAGATTTTCAAATTTATCGCTAAATATATTAAGGTTCCAAGGGTCATTTCGAAAATTTGACGATAGCTTAACTTGCTAGCATAATGTAACTTTTTTATTAGTCTCCTTTCATTAATTCTCTCGACATAACCAAGCCATCCGGATCATTATACTATGGTGTATAATAACAAAATAAATATCACCCACTTGTACTGCCATTAAATAAGTCTTGGTCTGGGATGATGCTCGCGGCTGCAATAGCTGCCTCATCAAGCACGATCACCTGAAAAACACATTTACACAATTATTATTTGATTATTATTATTTAATTGCTAATGATGTGCCTTGTAACCAAAGATCATCATACGCAAATGACAAATGGCAAGCCTTGAAAGTCAACATGGAGACGAAGACTATACAGTGTACTAATAATTATAAAGCCGAATGTTTGAAGTAAAATGAAAAGTCAATTATTCAAATCTCGCTGGGAATCAGCACTTTTTGAATATCTATATTACCATAAGACAGCCCCAAAACACCCGCCCGCGAGACTAGTGTGTGTGTTTGTGTATGTACAAAGCCATTTGAGCATTATAATTGACCAAACATACAAACGTTTGTTACTCCATCATGCTCAAACGGCTAGACAGATTTGAATGAAATTTGGTATGGACATAACCAACACCCTGGATTTACACATACCACACATCAGCCTATAATGTTCCCACTCTTGGGACAGAAGCCCCTCTCGGTGAGAGGGAGGGCATAATCTACCACGGGGGCCCAGTGCGAGTTTGATATTGGATTTTGTTGATTTACACAGGATAAATTTTATTCAGATTTTACCAAGAAATCAAAACTCATGTGGGTGAAACCGTGAAGCGCGTCTTGTATATATAGTCTAGACATGAACAAATGAAAATAAATTATTTAATTAGTTTTTTCTTGAAGCCATCAATCGCAGACAAAATATCAGGTTTAAAAAATCAGTTTTTTATTCCATCAGTATTGATATTCAAATACGACAAAAGGATAAGAATAGATTTTCTAAACTTGTACTTAAAGAAAAAAAAAATAGAAAAATATTATAGTAACAACACCACTGGGGGCCATTAAAAAAAAAGAATTTTATTATATTCTCATCATCATCATCTCAGCATTAATCCTAGTCGCAGCCGAAGCTTTTTCAGCTTTTGGAGTCTGGGGTCCGCTTTACCAGTCTAACTGCTGATTTTGGCTAAACTCATCATCTCAGCATTAATCCTAGTCGCAGCCGAAGCTTTTTCAGCTTTTGGAGTCTGGGGTCCGCTTTACCAGTCTAACTGCTGATTGCTGAAGCGACTGCCGTCTGACCTCCACAACCCGTAGGCGATATCTAAGCATTGCAGTCTGACCTCCACAACCCGTAGGCGATATCTAAGCATTGCAGTTAGACCAATTGTTACACTTTTGAGGGCTCCAACCAACCCGTAACGACTGCCACTAGATGTTCATATGGCAACCGGGACCAACGGCTTAACGTGCTTTCCGAGGCACGACCAGACCAGTGCAAACAGTCATATACTTACAAAATATTTGCACTGCACGGGGATCGAACCTGTGCCTCCTGGCACAGCGGCCGCGTTCGCTACCGCTACGCCACGGAGGCTGTCTAATTCCATTTATGTCTAATTCTAAGTCTAATTTTATTATATTCTGCCTTCTTCTATTTGTGTATTTTCACTAGTTAATTTGATGTAATCGTGACACGCATGTCTAGGTTATGATATGGTTAAGAAAATTCTTGCAACTTGAAACATTGAACACGGCCTGTAGGTCCTAGTTAGGTCTAGATCTAAACTTAAAGTTCATGTCAACATATAAGACAACAATAGTACAAAACGAAGAAGACACCACTACGATACGGACGAAGCGTTTCACCTCGTTTTTTATACCGCGTAAATCGAAGGACTGGAACAATATACCCAGCGGCGGTGTTTTCGTCTGACTACAATTTAAGTGTATTCAAGGCTAGAGTAAATAGGCTCTTAATAATCTAGCGCGCTTTACCATCAACGATTGCATCACTGCTTACCATCAGACGGCATTGCGGTCAAGCCCTAGTTTATGATAATAAAAAAATAATTCGCACGGAATATTTTGAGAGAAATATAAATCTTATTAAATAGTAAAAAGAAATTGTAAATAATCTTTTCTTTGGTTATTGTTATAGGAGATTTCATTTTGGGCCACCATTATGTACGCTATATAGATAAAAAGGAAAAATATAGGAGATTTTCATAAAAATACTACTAAATTAATTTGAATAAAAATACAAGTATATGTAATTAATTATTTGAAACGTATACAAATATATATAATTAACTAGCTTTCCGCCCGCAGCTTCGCCCGCGTGGAGTTCGGTTATATCGCGCTTTTTAGATTTCCCTCGGGAACATCAACTTTTCCGGGATAAAAGGTAGCCTATGTTCTTTCTCAGGGTCTAAAGAGTGTCTGTGCCAAATTTCATCAAAATCGGTTGAGAGGTTTAAGCGGGAAAGCGTAACAGACAGACAGACAGACAGACAGACAGACAGACAGACAGACAGACAGACAGAGTTACTTTCGCATTTATAATATTAGTATGGATTATTTAAGTGAGATAACCCTTTATTAAAGTAGCCATGACACATTTTATGACGTTTGATTGGCGACTTTGACAGTTCTATTTTCTGTGGTGTTCGTGTCGAGTGTTGATTTGAGTTGATTGCAAGGAATTTCTATCTAAACTGGAATGTGAACTATCGATCAAAACGCGGTTCGAGGGAGAAAGCATCCAGTAGCCCTCTGTCCCTTTCTTAGTGTTATCCGTGTTTATTTTTCGTAATTTTGTTTGAAACAAACAGTTTCAAAAGACAAAAAGATGGTGAGAAAGGGGGCCATTAATGGCTGCAATACTGAGTAATAACCTGGATGCGGAATATCATTCTTTACGTATTTTTTTGCGGTAATCACATACAAGATATTTTGTTTGTATGTAGGGTGATCATAATTTTCTGAATAATTAATAAATGTGCACTTAGTCATTGTGTACATAATAAGTAAGTGGCTTTTATTGGGTATTTACAATGATATTAAATTATGCTTTCTTATTGATATAGATATTTATTTATTTACAGGTACAGACGACAGCATATCAAGCTACTACAATCTGTTAGATTTTCTTATTACATTTTCAACTTCATTTCTAAATTATTAAGGTTCAAAATTCATTAGGAATATTTGATAGTTTCGGGTAGATTGACCTGATGTAGTCCGTAAATTATCAATTTATTCATCCATTTTTAAAATAATAAAATTAAAAAGTTCGCATCCATACCTAAATATTCATAGAAGACTCAGGTAATATACGTAAAAAAAGTATTTTACATACATTCCTTTTAAATTCCATTATAATAGTCACCCTACACAACGAGGACAGAGGGCTACTGTGAAGCTATCTCCCTCGGACCGCGTTTTGATCGATAGTGCACATTCCAGTTTAGGTATAAGTTCCTTGTATGGTAGATAATAAAGATACGATAGCCTTAGATACATGACACGTCAATCAAATGTCACTGTCAAAATCTTATTTCGCTTATTGCTGACCACCATATTTATTAGTAGTTGTGTTGCACTCCTTGGCAGAGTTAAATTGAATCTGTATAAAAACTAAGCCAAAACATAGGAAATTAACATTAAAAATAGTTAACTATAGCGTAACTATACCTAGCATTAAATGTCCAATGTGCTGGCCCAGGCTCCATACATTTCTGAAACATCTCCTTTTAGATCTCTATTTATAGTTTCGTATTTAGGTTTTATAGAAAATACACACAACATAATTTTCGTAGCTGTGTATGTATATTCTGATAGTTAAATTACGTATTCTTAATCCTCTTCACCAGCTTTGTTGTGTGACAGATCGACGTAAAATTTACACCTAAAGCAATTCTCACACTGCCCCGCATGATGCAGCGTAGCGCGTGGATGCGTGTTCTTCCGTTGCTTGTAAGTATCTCCGTTTGTATGGAAAACACGCACAGTCTAACATTATAGTAGTATAACAGTATCAACAAACGCCGCCTACATGCGAACATCGCGTAATACTGACGTCACACGATTCTACATCTCGCAAGCAGAGTTCACCGTGCATTTAACAAACATACAACATCAGAACATCAACCGTTGGGCAAATGCCTGCCAGACATAACACCCGTCTGGTCAAAGGAACCTCCTTTTTTATAAAAACGTTGCCTTACTTTAGGAATTACTCCTGTATGGTGAGTGCGTTTACAAACATATAAAGTCCATATACAAACATCCAGACCCGGAACAACTACTTGTAGGTCATAAAAATATTTTGTTCCGCGCGGGGATCGAACCCCGACACACAGCGCAGCAGTCGATCGCTCGGCCGCTGCGTCAATCGTGTCGTCCTTTTCTACGAAGTATGAGTGAACTTTACACATTGTTCATCGTACCTCCACACTAGAAAAATAAATATTTTCGTGTACCTTAGGGAACCCAAGGATCCTGGACTTCTCAATAACATCGACAGTCTTCATCTCTTCAAACATGGGGTACCGGAGCGGCAGTAGGTCTATCGCATTAGCAGCCAGGGACCAGAGATGCCCAGCACCTTGAGGAGCTCTGGCGCCCTTCCGAAAATGTGGATTTATAGATAGATTATGTCGCACAGAGTTCTTCCAACGTTCGTCGTTGGCTTTGTAGAAGGGGAAGCGGTCGCTGAAAGCAAAATAAAAAAATCAAAATCAAAGCATTTATTTCAAATAAACCAGTTACTGGCACTTTTGAATTGTCAGAAGGTCGGTCAGTCAATAAGATGAAGCTAGTCGCCCATTCCAAAGAGTAGGTACCTATGGAGAAGAACGGGCAGGAAACTCCATGGACACTCTTTTAAATTTTCAAGCTATTGTTACAAATATTTGATTACATCATTCATGTTGAAATCAACCGTGTGAGAACGATGCAGAAATACAGTATGTTAAATAACAGAGGGCGTTCCCTTAAACTCGTTAATATATATCATTAATAGATTAAAATAAAAATATCTGCATAGAAAAATAAGCATAAAAAAATCCGAATAAAAAAAAATTCTAATTGGAAATAAATTTGAAACCTCCTGTTTTAAATCAAAATAGTAGTCGTCATGTATAAATAAATTGCGACGTTGCTGTCTTTCATGTTCGCGTGTACAGTGTGTTTCTTTTACATGTCAATTTAAAATTTTTATTGAATATTTTCTTATTGGAAAAAATTTTAAAACATTTTGTTTTCGAATGGAAATATTTTTTTAGCATGTATGTATGCTATACTATTTCGGGTTAACGGGAACGCCCTCTGTTAGTTAACATACTGTATATTGTACAAATAATGATTAATATATTACAAGCTTGTATTTAACAGCAGACTACAATTATAATAACTAAGTACGTTTAAAACATTATTTTTTCTTTATGCGAAACCTGAATATAGTTTCTTCAGAATAAGCAGCTGAATTTTTACACCATGTTATATTTTTTCCCATATATATTTAGAAATTGTTGCAGCGTGGTTAGCGAGCGCGCAACACAGCTAACGGAACACACTGCTGAGATCATAGTAAAAGGCGCCTGAGACAGGTCAACGCACCGCTCGCCCGTCCGTGCCTGCCGCGGTGCGGTGTGTTGGCCATATCTTTGTTGAGAGAACAATATGTGGTTTTTCATGATATCTTTTTGAAACTTTGTACATAGATAAGTAAAGTACTAAACAATACTTAAAAATACTGGACACGTGTTTCGACCTTCGCATAAACAAAAAATAATATTGTATAAGCAAAATTAAACCGTATTAGTCCAATGTGTTATTTGGCGCAACAGAAATTTCTTAGTAGTAGTCCGGATTCCTGGTTACTACCTCGTTGATGGCAATAGCATCTCCCTTTATTACATAAGGCCTAAACATAACTGGGAAATATACTGTACAACCCTCTGATGAACACAGAAGTAATGTTATGTAGCATTACTGTCTTACCAGCCACCTTGCAAATAAATTTTAATTGCTTGACAAAACAATAATACGTCTATTAAACTTCTAATTCCTTCTAAGCCTTTTGGCATTATAACTTTTTCAATTTTAATTGTAATTCCTGTATGGATTTTTTAACTAGATGTGTTGTCATTGGCTGTCAGCTTTGTTGCGACACTAATCAATACTAATATTATAAATGCGAAAGTGACTCTGTCTGTCTGTCTGTTACGCTTTCCCGCTTAAACCTCTCAACCGATTTTGATGAAATTTGGCACAGACAATCTTTAGACCCTGAGAAAAGACTTAGGCTAACTTTTATTGTAACAAAAAATTGATGTTCCCGAGGGAAATCTAAAAAGCGCGATATAACCGAATTCCACGAGGGCGAAGCCGCTGGCGGAAAGCTAGTGCTGTAATAAATGTACATTGAATAAAGATAGAACCCATGGCTAACCGCTGACCACTAAAATACAGATTTAACTAAGCGTTTGGAAGTTAGAATCAGATTTAGGGCAATACATTCGTGTGTATTCTTTTTGTGACTAGCTTGAAACGTGTACGTTAGGTGTAAAATAAATACTTTTATTCATTTTTACATGCTTTTTATTAGCTTCACTTGTATGTTTGCTTGTTTGTTTGCTTGTTTGTTTATTTGTCCGTCTCTAACTCTTTGTACTACGAGTGAGCGGCTCATTACTGTAAAATGTCCCACCATTTTCAATACGTCCGGTCCGTTCGATTGTTTTTTTTTTTAAAGATTATCGATCTAAAAAGTTGAACATAAATATAGTTTAAAAAACTAAAAAACATTCTTTTAAAAAATATCAAACTAAAAAGTTAAAAATATTTTTTAAAAAAGCGTGATGGGCTTAATATACAAAAATTACGGCACAAGCGCCACACGCTTTTTTAAAATTATTTTAACTTTTAGTTTGATATTTTAAAAACATGTTTTCTAAGTTTTTTTTTTTTAATTTAGTACGACGTCTTAATTTTATAAAACGGTACGTAAGTTTATACAGACAAATTTCAGTTAAACATTTTTACTGCTCATTCCGTAATCTCCCTTAATGATAACAGGATTAAAGAGCTTTTCCTTTGATTGACAGATAGCAGCCACTGTTAAAATAAAATGGTATTAAAACCTGACGGGCTAACAAAGAGATATTAACCCTAGAAAGATAACGTGCGCCTCAGAGGCGCCCGCAAAATACATATTTCGCCGCAATTTTGTTACCGATGCGTGTACAAGCTTGTGTTTTCTAGCCAATTCAGTCGTTGGTCAACACTTCCAAGAGACGGCTACTACTGTTCGGTAAGTACCACAGTTTTGCTGTTAGAGCGATGTGTTGCGCTCGGGAGGCGCATGTTTATCTTTTGTGTAACTTTTGCCACTTCGATAGTGAATTTGTTTTTGTTATTTTTACTAATGTAAGGTAAGTAATAAAGGTTGTTTTTTTTTATTAGTGAATACTTATTGTCATTAGTTGTTTTTAGGAGTGTTTTAACACCATGTCCTGCAGAAGAGTGTTGGATGAAAGAGAAATTGTTTCTTTATTTACTGAAGAAGGTGAAGGCGCTGATGAGGGTAGTGACAGTGAGATCGAGGACCATGTCAATGACTAATATTGATGGGCAAGAAGGAGTGATGATCTATGAAAATTCGAATGATACTTAATCGCAGAATGTCACTGAAAATACTGGACATGATCAATGCAAAATGATTCCGCCTAATGATGTGATCAGGGGCAAGAATAGGTATGTTTGGTCTACTGTTAAAGGACAAAATACCAGAAAAACGTCTGCAATCAATATAATTCATTCAAATTGTGCCTAGTTGCATGTGTCAAAATATTTTTGCACAGTGTTTGAAAACTAGGTTGGAAATTCCTACTTTATCAAGACTCTTGAGAGAAAGTATTGAATATCCCCCCACAAAGTAACAGAAAGATGTCTGAAGAAGGTGATGAGGAACCACTAGCTGAAATTCGACGGTACTCTGAGTTATGTAAAAAAAAAAGAAAGAAATTATTCAAAATAACGTGCATAAAATATAAAAGTCATTGTGCGGAGAACACAAAAAAGTTGTTTACAACAATTGTCTTTCTCCGTTGATTTTCCCAGTATTTCTTTAAATTTGAGACTGTTTATATTATAATTAATTAGTTAATAAGAAAAAACACTACAAAAGATGCCTATTTTTTTAAATTTCTATCTAAGTTCAGAAGACTTCTAATTTTTGTTCATTTTTGTTAAGGGTCCTACAAATTGTAATATTTTAAATGAAAAATAATGTTAATACTTATGTATATTAATTACTTATTAATCATTTAGCAATTTACAGTAGTAAATGGAACAAAAATAATTGTCATTCATCAAAAAAATCGGCTATTAAAACGGTGCGCCTCTGAGGCGCATGTTTATCTTTTCAGTACAAAAAAATAACGTTATCTTTCTAGGGTTAATCTGGGTATTTCTGTAAGCCTATCAAATTAACGTGTTCTCTCTAATCTCTAGCCAAATCCTAATAACCGCGTAAATAAAATTAAGAATCACTCAGATTATAATAATAGCTGTGTATCATTCACCATAAAATTTTCAGATATACAATATACATATTTTGACACAACCTTATTTTTTTTTTTCACAAATATTGCCCCGCACTAGGAATTTCTCCTGGATCGTGGGTGCGTGTACAAAGATATGACTCACATACACAAACATCCAGACGCAGAACAACTACTTATAGGTCATACAATTATTTGTTCCATGCGGGAATCTTACCCGCGACACGCAGCGCAGCAGTCAATAGCTTAACCACTGCGCTGACCGTGCCAAATTAAGATATTCCATCGACAGTTTAGGTGCGATTATAAACATGACGACCAAAAATACATCAATTTAGATATAAATTGATGTAGGTATTTTTGGTCGTCATATCCACATACATCATCTCCTGAACATCAACAGTCTTCGTATGGCTGTTTTGGTTCTCGAAACAGCCATAAAAAAACTGTTGTTACAGCAATATATTATCATTGCGACTTAGAAGTAATTTTATCTTCATATAAATCTTCTTCAGGTTGGATAAAAACCATAATTATTACGTATCGGCAAGCGTTACGTAGTATGGGACACCGACGCCATCCAGCTAGATGTACGGGCGACCTAATGAAATTGGCTAGGAGAGTAGATATAGCCGAGAAAAAGGATAATGCAGCCTGAGTCCAACAGTGGAAAGCCGAATTGATTGATTGTAGATTGTCTTTTGTGCTTTCTACACACTCGACAGACCTGCCTATAACCCTACGAAGCGGTACTAAAATGCCATTCAAAAGAAAAAAAAACGCCTTTTAACCCCGAAATACAGTATATCACCATGTGCTCCCTTGGTCTGTTTACAAGAGACAATGTGGCACGCGACCTCGCAGCTAGGGCGCCCGTCCCGTCCCGGCCTGGCACGGAGATCGATTGCTCCGCCAACCGAGACCGACCAATGCACGATACAAGAATTATCTAATACAGGCCGGCTTATGCACCTGCTTATTGAATATAGGGATTGAAAGGCGAAAACATGCATCCATATTGGGGAATTCTGAACCTTATGTGTACCAGTTAAAGTTGGTATTACATTGAGAATTGCGGGGTCAGCAGGTTTATGGACGGCTCAAAAACCACCCCCTATGTCGAATTTTGATGGATATTGTGTTATGCATTTGTTTGTTAATTGGTTTAGGGATTAAACTGTAAAATTAGGGTGAGAATAAACACGGAAGAGATTCGTTACGTGCTATCGTTGTTTTCTGGGGTATCAAGCAAAAGCCTGTTGTACGATGACCCAACGAATAAACATTTCTCACTGTTTATGAGCACTTGCTTGCATGACGTCATGGTGGCCTAGTGGTTAAAACACCAGCACCTCAAGTATAAGTATGCGGATTCGATTCCAGATCAGGAAAGTATATTTTTTTTAATTTTTATATATATTTTTATTTTTTTTAATATGGCGTCTCGTAGTTGACCTTGAGATGTCGCGGCTACTTAACCGGACTATCCTGTGGCTGTCTTAAATTAATTTAAAGCCTCCAGCCAGGGCTACTAAAAGCTAAGCGACTACACGCTAAGGGCACCCCCTGTGGAGTACGAACCTCGGCTTAGGGTGTCGCTAGAAGAACAGCAAGGGACGACTGGATCGAATTTTTATTTCGGTTTGATGACCGCGGCGTTTCCTAGTACTAACTCTGAGAAGAAACGGCCGAAACAAACTCAGAGTCAGAGGTCATAGTCGGGAATTTATATTTACTGGCTCAGCTGCGGTGCGGGTTGGCCTTCATCGGACAAGGGACGGGGGATTACTACGTTGAACACGTCGCGATGGACCTCGGCGGCGAGGTCGGTAGGTCGGTCTTTTGTATTTTGTGCTAGTGGCCCTATTGGCCTCTTGGAGGAGGGTTAAAGGGTCATCAGGGTCGGTGAGAGCGTGCCTGGGTCGGCGAAGCTTACTAATTTTGGAGGGGGTGTATTTTGCTGCAGCGACAACCAGAGGGTTGTGATGTTTAGCGGCTGTGTCAAAGAAACTCTTGGAAAGGCGGGGATTTTGAGATCTAGATGGAGGATCTCATTTTGAACCAAGGGGCGTTTGTTGCTCTACGAAGAAAGCGGTTTTGGAGTGTCTGCATCCTATGGATACGACTGGGCTTGGTGTGTGCGAAGACTACATAGGCGTATGTCATGATGGGGAAGGCAAATACCAATGTAACTTTCCTAAGTTATATGTACTTTCTATGTGTATCTTGGACAACAATGACTGATTACAAGATTAAGGAAAACATCTTGAGGAAACCTGGACTTTCAAGTCTGAAATCGCCAATCCGTATTGAGTAAGCGTGGTGATTACGCTCAATCCTTCTTTGTTATGAGAGGAGGCCTGGGCCACAAAAAGGTTCAAGATAATGATCAGCACTTGATGATATCTACAACACAAATTAATAACTGGAATGCGCTGATTTCATCCTTACTAATATTATAAATGGGAAAGTGACTTTGTTTGTTCCGCTTTACGCCGTAACTACTGAACCGATTACTTTGAATTGCATACGTAAAGCTAGAAGTCCGGATTAAATAATAGGCTACTTTTGATCCCGGAAAAACTTGATATTCCCGAGGGAAATCTTAAAAGCGCGATATAACCGAACTCTACGCGGGCGAAGCCGCGGGCGAAGCCGCGGGCGGAAAGCTAGTATCACATAACTCACATATCCTTCAAACAAGAACTCGGCTGCAAGCTTAACTTTAAGGCTGACTAACACCAGCTATACGATTCTGTAACTATCTCATAGTGAAAACTTAGCTAAAGAGAGCTGTCGTTCCAAAAAGCTAGAGATTGTCACTGTTGATAGGTCACTACGTTCACATAACCAACTATTCACGGTGACTTTTTTCAGATCAACCCGGTCGGCTGTACTATATAGATCGCAAAGCATGGCACAAAAGAAACATGACCTATTATATCAGCTCAGAAATAAGTAGGCCTAGTTTTAGCCAAGGAATCATTTAGCCATATCTGTAGTTGGACTGGTAAAGCGGACCCCAGACTCCAAAAGTTGAAAAGGCGTCGGATGCGACTGGGATTAACGCTGGGATGATGATGAATCTTTATCCTCAATTTTTTATATACATATACTGATACAATTATTATTTTAAAAGCAAGATTTTAAATTTCGTAAACATTTAATTACAGAATAAGGCTACATTATTACTTACTAGCTTTCCGCCGGTGGCTTCGCCAGCGTGGAATTCGGTTATATCGCGCTTTTTAGTTTTCTCTCGGGAATATTTTTCAATAAAATGTAGCCTATGTCCTTTCTCAGGGTCAAAAGATTGTCTGTGCTAAATTTCATCAAACTCGAATAGAGTTACTTTCGCATTTATAATAGTAGTATGGATTAGCGCAGCTTTAAACAGACAGAAGGGGACATAAATTAAGAAAGTTTTTGGCCTGCCGTGAAGCATCACTAGCTTTTCACGAAAATAAGCAATAATCTCTA